>JAJDFF020000010.1:0-146733 GCA_021527025.2 Geoglossum cookeanum
CCCCCCCAGAAAAAAAAATTAAAAATAAAATAAAATAAAAATAAATAAAAATAATAAACTTTAAAAATTCCAAACACCCCAAACAACCCCCCCAAACAGCAACAACAGCAACAGCAACAGCAACAGCAATAACAGCAACAGCAACAACAACAGCAACAACAACAGCAACAACGACGACGGCAAACAGCGGCAAAAAAAAAAAAAAAAAAAAAAAAAAAAAAACAACAACGGGGCGTTTGGATTAATGTGACGGTCGTTATTATTATTATTATTATTATAATCACTATTATTATTACTATTACTCCTTCTCGCCCCCCCCCCCCCCGTCTTGCCTTCCTTCCTTCCTTGGGGGAAAAGAGGGCGAAGGGGGAGAGGAGAGGAGAGAGAGGGTGGGGTGGGTTGCTTTGCTTTGCTTTGCTTTGCTTTGCTTTGCGGGCTGGGCTGGGCTGGCTGGCTGGACTTACGTACGACGAAAATTGGAGTGGAAGGCTGTACCATAGTATTGGTAGAGAGAGAGAGTGGGTGACTGTGACTGACTGACTGCAACGTCATGGATTTATTTATCTATTTGTTTTGTTTTTTTTTCTTTCTTTTGATTCCATCTTACGGAAGCTTATTCTTTTTTCTCTACACCGCAAGAAGGAGGAAGTTGGAGGGGAGGAGAGGGAGGAGGTAGAGGACGGAAATACGGATCGGTCTGGAAGCAATGAGAAAAAAAAAAAAACTCTCTTAGTAGTAGTAGTTAGACAAGAAAAGAAAAAGAAAAAACAAAAAAAACAAAAGAGAAACGACGACAAACTTCATCCAATCCACTTAGCTAGGACGAGGTGGGCTTATTTGTATGCTACTTGCAAAGAATGAGAGAGCCACTATGATTGCGGGTTGCCTCTGGGAGAGAAAGGACGTGTGTGAGAGAGAGAGAGAGAGAGAGAGAGCGCCTCCTCGATGAGCAGCAGCGCGGGTTGGTCGGCCCAAGGTCCAAGGCCAAGCATTCCGTTCGGTTTCCCATCACCCCCATGAGTAAAAAATCTTATCGAAAACAGAAATCGAGGTCGGAAATGTCGTTTTCAAGAGAGCATCTTCACCATGAGACGCCTCTTCTTCTTTTCCTTCACCAGCATGCCTCTACTTTCAAGCACCGTCTCCATCGTGTCAACCACTCGTTGGAGGGAGGATGCAGCACCCTTCTCTTGTGTAAAGCGGGCCATGCTCAAATGAGAGCGTGGCTGACTGTGGTCAATCACGGTCATTACTTCCACCACGAACTTCACTTCCTTGATGCGGAGGACTTCAGGCATAAACCAAATCTATTAGCCCGACCGGGTGTATCGTGGGGAATTGCTGCGACAGGAGAAAACTTACAATTTACTGCAGTTACTCGGCCGTGGACGATGTTACGGCCTTTATCTACAGCGACATCACGCATGCCATAGCGTTTCCACTCCCTCAAGATAGTTACGATTTCCTTGCGAGCCTTGCGTTTGCTCACCGAGAAGCAGAGTATCTTCGATGCTGGCTTGATGTGGAAGATTCTTGCGAACCAGTTTTGTTGCAGAGGCTGAATGCTCGGGTTCCCAATATTCCCAGTATTCCCAAGGTTCGAGCCTAGCTGTCTATCATCACCGTTTATAGAAGTGCCGACGCTGGCGGTGTCGTCAAATTCATCTTGAATCTAGTGCGTTAGCCCGGCAGTAAATGTTTAAATAAGATAATTAGCTTACCTCCAAATGCCATTTCAGTGCCCTGCTTTCTCGATCCGCGTCTGAACATCTTGAAGAATCCTTTAGTGCCACTCCATGATGGGTTGCTATTATAGGGGGACTTCTTTGCGGCCCCTATTGTCGGTTGCCTTTTCACAATCGGCGCCTCTAGGTTTGGGGCTTCCACGCATGGCAATGGCGGCAACAGCCAATTGTCCTTTGGAGGCGGCATTGGACGGGCCTCATCATCGCCGTTTGATGGACCACGTTTAAACCAACCTTTCATCCTACCTTCACCAGATTCGGTCCTCGAACCACGAGCTCGTGGATTGCCATCACTCTTAGCTGCCCAATTGTCCAGATTATCGGGATCTCGATTTGAAGGATGTGCAGGTTCCTGCGGCCAAAACACTTCGGACTGCCTAGCACCGGGGTCGACATCCGAACGTAGCGTAATTTTCTTTCGGATTTTTAGAGGCTCCACCGGAACTGGATTGGCAGATTCATGGTGGACTATTCGGATGGTGTCCCTGCCTTCCCCTGATATGGGGACGGAACTCTTGTTTGGAATTCGTCCATTTTTAGAGCCCGTGTAGGGATCATCCGGTAATGGTGCCGATGCAGAACGGTAACCAGTATGACCCTGATTGAGCAAGGCCTGGAGTTCATCCGCATCTGAGTAGCGACCCTCCTCGGAAATTATTGGCAAATATCCAGCACCATCTGGCGATCTACAATCTGGCGTAGCTGAAACGGTACGTCTTTCATCTCGTTCAACCTGGATGGGCTCGCCTGGCTTAATGAGCCTGTCTAGATGAGCAATAACGTCCTCAAGATATCCATTTGGTCCAGACTTTGCTAATTGTGGCTTCTGGCCTTCAGTAAAGCCATTGTCATATCCCACCCTCTCTTTTGCGCCGACTACGGTTCGAGGACGAGCGGGCAAAGGGTGGGCTCTATCTCGGGTTCGGTTTATCTTCGCCATCGTGGTTAGAGGTTCCTCCCGGGAAGTAAACGAAGATACAGGTGATAATTCGTTTGCGATAGTCAATCGACTGGTGTTCCTAGTGTGCGTAGTAGATGCAATGGACGAGCGATTGAACGCTTCGTCGCGGTTGAAAGCTTCATCGCAAAATTTTTCTAGCTCACTGCTAACCTGCCGTGCTTCCTCTTTCCAGATGTGGCTAGCTGTTCTCCTCCCTTCATGTGGGTTTGGGGCAGCGTTACTACCGCTTCTCTGGGAGGTCTTCGGGATCGGTACAGCATCTGGTGCTGGACTGCCTTCGGGGACATACCCACTATTTAGGGATATAAGCTTCTGTCCTTTGTTATACCTTCCACGTAGTGGAGACACTAGAGAGCTTTTGCCTGCCTGCGAGAAGCTTATGTTGCGTTTGTGGTGGTCAGATGGTCTAATAACAATTGGGCTGCTGCCCCGATGAGAAGAACTTGCCAGCGAACTTCTGGAGCCGTATTGTCTAGCGCTGATACGCCTCTTGCTATTGCCACCAGAACTGGCAATTGACGCACCTGACCCGACTCGATGGCCATACTGCAGAGCTTGCACTCTAGATGCTACTGGATATCGGACGCTTCCAGGTCGGTGACGGGAAGCAGCGCTCGGCTGGTTACGTAGAACGGTGACGTTGGCGTACTCAGCCTTAGCATCCGTGATTGGGTTGAGAGATGGTCTGAAAGGGTCATAGCTCTCAATGGTCTCTGAAGCCACTGGATCTTGGTAGTAGCTTTCACAGGCACGTGGATCATCCTCACTGACAATAGAAAACTGCGAGCGGTTGCGTATATGTCCGCGACCTTTTGGCTGTAGCTGACGAGAGGAGATCTTGGGTGGTGGGGGTGGCTTCTGGTGGTGATAATCACTGGCGGAGTGCTCAAGACCATGTCCTTGGTAATTCTCGAGGTGGTCATTCCGATATTTCATCAAAAGACAATAGAAAACCTTTTCCTGATTGGGTCTATTCACTATATCAGTGCAACCCATTGAAGTGTGACGTCTTAGCAAGGGTTGAGGTGAAAACGGGAAGCAGATGGCTTACTCCTTGCTCAATAGTCTCGTGACGATTTCTTCTTCGTCCTCGCCGTGCCAGAGCGTCCTCAGGTTCCTCAGGATTTCTCCGTCAATCTCATGTCTCCTTCGCACTGGGCGGCCAACCTGCTCTGGTGTCGGCGGCGGTGGTGCCCCTCCCCACCTGTCCATATTTAAGTTTCTGCCGTTGGCACTCCCCCCCACCACTTCGTATTTATACATGAGAGCATGATCCCAAATCTGGTCCATATTAAAGCGAACTTCTGGGTCGGTCTGGAGCATCCAGAATATCAGGTCCTTTGCCTCTTTTGACAGACTAGTTGGCATCATATAGCGACCTTCTATCACCTTATTACGCAGATTGCGGACATCCTCGTCATCAAAGGGAAGGCGACCACATAGGAGAACAAAGAGGATGATGCCTAAACTCCAGATATCGGTTTTGTCGCCCTTATATTTTTGACCGTTTAGTATCTCTGGAGATGCGTAGTGGGGGCTACCGCAGAACGTGTTCAGTAGGGAACCGGCAGGTTGCAGAGCCGCCATTCCGAAGTCAGCGATTTTGATTGTATTACGTTCCTTGTTTAGGAGAAGATTTTCTGGCTTTAGATCTCGATGGCAGATCCCGAAGCGGTGACAGTAGGACAAGCCCGATAGGATCTGACGAAAGTACTCGACGGCCTCATGCTCGGGGAGCCGGCCACGCTTGACGATGTAGTTGAAGAGCTCGCCGCCTTCAATGAACTCTAGTACAAGATATCTGGGCTGGCAGTTAGCACATAGGGATCTGAGAGGGCAAGCAGAGTTAGTGAGTTTACAGTTCTCCACGATTTTCCCACACATCGTATAGTCTTAGCACGTTAGGGTGCTCAATTAATTTCATGATGACTACCTCCCTCTCAATCCCAAAAGGGAGCCGTCTCTCACCATCTGTAGGTGGTATCTCATTGTTCAATCTCGTTGTGATGCTGTGGCTTAACGGTATCCCAGGATTTGACTTGCTAACAATCTTCACGGCAGCATACTGGTCCGTGATTTCATGTTTCGCAAGCCGCACACGCCCACTGGACCCTTGTCCTAGGGTTTTGCCTAGGCGCCATGGACCAACGTGAGTCTTACGCCGGGACTTGTTAGACGTATTGGAAGCTGTTGATATTTGGGAGTCGCGGTTGGGCTCTTGCCTGTGGCCATCGGCTACCACCCGGAGCTGGGGATTTACTAGGTGAGCACGGCTCGAGGTCTTACCGTTGCCGTTGGCTAATGTTGTGGAGTTGGCATCCTGGGTATTCGACAGAGGTGAGCGTAGACCGTTATGTACTCGGGGTTTTACATTTTCGCCTTGTGTGTTGTACTGGGGAGCCTTCAGCAGTGAATGTATGTCCTCCACATTGGGCTGCGGACGGCTTTGTGCGTTGTTGGCTCGAGAGGTTGAATCTCCCAGAGGACGACGTCGAGATGTTGGGCGGCTGTAAGGATGCTGAGTCTCCATGGCGGGTAGAGCCACTACTGAAAAGTAGCCGGAGATGGCTTCGGTGTATTTCTCTACGTAAAAGTTCAGCGTCTAGCCTTGCTGACGAGGGGTAGAGTTTCAGGTGTCCTCGGAATTGGTACTTGCCAGCGGATAGGTATCTAATCCGATATGAAAACTTGCTGCATTTGAACTCGCAGATGCGCGGGTGTTGAAGGTGTTGTATTTTCCAATGTATGTTGCCGCTGATGAGGGAATCCAGGGATGGAGGGGTAAACAAAGACCGGTCAACAGGAACGACAACAACAACGATAATAACAACGGTCTTATGAACTTACATCAGGATTACGGCTAGTTTATGAAAAAAAAAATTACCACTTCCCCGTACAGGGAAATTTGTCCGGGTGCGTGGAGATATTTGCTGACGCTGTCGTCACAGTGGAATGCATACCTGTGTACGATCCAATGGCGAAGCTTTCATTCCTGGGAGACAGCTATCGTCACGACAACCAATGTCCTCGAGTACAACGCACAAGCGTAGAGTAGTGCAGAATGAAGGGAAGGGAGGGGAAGGGAAAGGAAAGGAAGATAGAGGGTTTGGGGTATTTTGGTTCCGCCGACGCGTCTTGTCCAGCATGCCCTCCTCCGCCTTTCCCCGCACCACCACCTAGAAGAGCATTCCCGCCTGCAGTCATCTTAAGGACGGCCACACCAACAGCAGACGAGCATGTCGATCTAACCGTGGTTGGCCAACAAAAAACATGAGAGCTTCATTGCAATGGTTATGAGGTACGGTATATGTCGAAGATTTAGAGTGTTGCTGATCGTTACACTAGGAACGTCCAACGTCTGGAGGTGCGGCGAAAGCCAGGATAATCCCTGTGCCAGCCACAAGCCACAATCTCGATTTGTGAATCATGGGTTGGGCATCACACGGGAAAAGCTTAAATCCAGATGGCAGATGGGACCCGGAGTCAGGGAACACGCTTGTCGTTTCGAGCAGTGATCAACTACAGGAGGAATGCTCTTCGTCTCGCTGGACAATTAACTGAAGGTATTTTTCTACAATTACAACGAGGGATTGCCACCCCTTGCCACTGCCCTGAGAGTAGGCACTGGAATCCTCCTAACGCCCGCCGTGTGGCTATAAAATAAAACCCAGACCCACTACACATACCCTAGAGCACTGGGGTTTGGATATAAAAGCGAACACTAAGAGCGCCGGATTAACCCATGGGATAACCCACGGAACAAACGCCTGACGCCAGCTCTCTGATCCAGCTTTTCCCAAAACATCAAAACATCCCAAAGGAAGAGACATAAGGCGAATAACGATCACATAGGCAAGGAGATAATATCAACCGTCGTGAGCTGTATATTACAGGCGAGAAAATCAGGAAATTTGGGGGTATCAAAAACCATCCTAACAAAGATTATTCGACTTTATTGGCGGTAGCATTCAATCGCGGACTTCCCGTGGAGCAATCGTTGGTGCCCCGGACCGATTTTTGGCCATCGGCTTTGTTTGGAGATGACGAATCGTCCTGTTTCACTTCAGATGAGTCGGAGGCTTGCGGTCGGCCACAACCCTTCACAAGGATATGCCTCTATTTTGACTGTCAGAAAAGGTCACTTGAGATCAAATTGGGAGCGGAAACTAACCTTTAAGGCATCCTTTCTGCTAAAACTCTTTTCACAGTGAAGGCAAGGGAAAGGCTTGACTGCAAGATGTATTCTCTTATGCCTTTTGAGGTCATGGTTTCTGTTAAAACTTTGTGGGCATAGGTCACACTTGAATGGTCGGTCATTTTGCGGTTGCTGTTGCGCATGTGGGTGATGCCCTGAATACATGTGCGGCATACCTCCATGCAGCATTGCGGCAGGCATTAAATTGCTTGGCATGCCACCTACAAGCGTCATAGAGGCTCCTGGGCTATGAACATTCGACATTATTGGCCCTGATACAGCCGGCAGTGAATAATTGCTGAAGCTGGAGAAAGGACGCCCGAAATGGTGAAGTGGCGGCGGAGGTGCTGGTTGGAGGAGAGGTGGGTGCGCTGGGCTCGATGAGATCGGTGAGACTCGTGGAGCAGGAGCCGTTGAAGTTAGCGGTGTGTGTTGGTTGGGGGATGCTGTCGAATAAGGCGCTGGAAACGATGGCTGATGTGGGGTTGAAGACGATTGGGATCCACTGTAATACGGTGTAGGTGGGGGCCTATGGGGGGATGAGTATGATTCGTGCGTGTGGGTTGGAGATGGTTGTGTAGCAGATGTTGTTGGGGCCTGTGAGTTGAGATACGGGTTGCCCGTTAGTTGTTGTTGCATCCCTAACGTGGGGAGAGTCGCGGGTATCGGGCCATTCTGAGCGGATATCGATACGGAAGAGGAAAACGGAGGGAGTTGTTCATAATGCGAGGGAGGTGGGAGGCCTTCCCCAGTAGCAGGCGAGTTGGAACTTCTTCCGAGTGAACCTGACAAAGGCGAGTATAGGCTTCGCCCGGAAAATGGCGGATTCGATCCAGGGTTTTGGCTAGCGTACAGCGATTGAGGGGTAGCCCCGGAACTGAAGCTGTATGGGGACTGAGACTGACTTTGTTGTTGCCAGAAGCTGCTGGGCGTGTACGGAGGCATTCCTGGGTTGGACCCGGAACCACTGCTAAGACCACCCGAGATAGGGCTAAGCCCATCACCTGATACATTTGGCGGTGTCAACAAATTTCCAGCATTTGTGGGTGGTGGTTGGCTGGAATTTATGGCAGTAAATGGGGGAAAGGCCCTGTGCATCGTTGGAGGCCCCGGGAGTTGAAATGCGGGGAGATGCGAGGCCGCGGACCTTCGGGCGCTGAAGCTTGAGGAATGAGCACCCAAAGGGTCCGGTTGGGAGCTCATTTGGGGCTGAAGGATTGTCGCGGTAGCCACGTTGGCGGATTCTTCGCGTGAAGGGCCTGAGAATGGCCTGAAGTGCTCCGACTCCGGTATTGGAGGAGTTGGGGGTGTGTTGAAACGGGACGTGAACTCAAGTGGCGAGGCGTCGCCACCAGCCCAATAGTGCGTAGGCTGCTCGTGTAGATAGTCCACGGAGGGTGGTGGGTATTTGTCTGTTGAAGATGGCGTGGGTGAGGGGTAGAACCCGTGAGGTACCGACTGCGGAGAGATCAAGCTAGGCAGATGAGCGGGACCTCGCAATGGCGAGTAACTGGAGGCGGCCGTCTTGACTGATCAAGTGCAAGGACACCCTTTAAAAAATCGTGTGCAGCTCGTAGTCGGTTGGTTTTTCTCCGGACTTTTTGAGGCAATTGACGGATTTGCGCCTGACAACCTCCAAGCGTTGGACCACAGATCAAAAGAAGATTATGCCGGTTGTCGTGTCTGCCTATGCACAGATATCTGTTGAAGTACTATCGGCGACCCGTAAATATGGGCTCTAGTCGGAAGCCCGTCAGCGACGGATCCTTCAGAGCACCAGAAGTTTGTAGAGGGGCAACAATACCAACAACGAAAATAGTGTTCTTTTTGGCAATGATATGCTTGATCGATTGTGATAGGGCTTGGAGAGCAATGGCCGCAGCTCGACGAATGATAGACCAGGACGGCGATTTGGACAGAACCGCTATCTTGATACTCTGTTTCCAACGAGTAGATCTCTCCTTGTGGCTCTTTGTCACCGAGCCAGACCCTATTGTTGGCGCGTCTTTGGCAAACGTTGGCTATTGACTTGGCTATTGACTTGGCTTGGGTCGCAAGGGCGCACGAAACGTATTCCTACCGTCCTTGACAGGCTGACGTTTCCGCTCGCAGTGCCGACGGGGTCTGCCAGGCCAGGTTGCGCGCGCGCCCCTTGTGGAGTGCCCGAGTGTATATGTATCCGGACTAATGATCGCTCCCAGTGGCTTGACTTTAGGGGATGGGGAGGAGGAGATCTGGATCGCGCCGGGGGGATTTGTGCACGCAGACGCCCCTGTCACGATTGACCGTACGGAGTGGTTCTGAACGACGAACAAGGACGCTCTGCTCAGCAAAATGGGGACCTGGCGCCCCCCCCGCGACGGGACGGCTTGGACGCCCACTCGCTTCATCCTGGCCCAGTCATGCTTGCGTGCTGCGAAGGCACACGCAGAGACGCTTCGATTTGCTCCAGTCTGCTGCTGGAGGCGCCATTGACCGTGCTTCCTTTTTCCTTCATCCCAATTTTCGTTTTACTTTTTCGCTGTTTGTTTGTTTGGGCGGGCGGGAGCAGGCTGTCAAGGATGCCTCTCTGTCATGATATGCATGGGCGAGCTGCTGGGACTGCACTGCACTGACTGGGCTGGCTGCGAATCACGGCGGCCCTGGGGGGTGAGACATCCCTATCCTACGACTCCGCAGATGGCCGAGTTCGTCGCTCGCTTACTCCGATTCTTCCTTGGGATCTCTCATGAGGAGGCGGACGGAACATGTACAGACAAGGGGAGCGGTAGCAGCACTGCTCGGAGGAGGACCTGGGTGCGATGATGCATGCACGGCAACCCAGAGGAGTGGTTTTCCTCAGCCATTCTCAACCCGGCAGCCGCCTCTGTGACTGCGAGAGAGGGGCCGGCTGGCCGCACGACTCGGCGAACGAACGCTTGGGACGAGATATCCCCGGCCTCCTAGGCTGATGGAGACGCGATCCACGGTTGGTGGGAAACTCAAAAAGCGCGTGTTGGTCGCACACATTGCACATGTGGCACAGCACAAAACTCTACTCGATCGGTGGAGGGCAGCTTGCGGAGGGCCATGGTAACTCGGTGTCCGGCTGTGCCTCCGTGGCATACGGGGCTGGGCTGGGCGTTCCGCCATTACGATCATAAAGTATCGCGGCGAGTGGCCGAGAACGTGTTGGAAAACCCATCGGTCCAGTGACTGCACACCATGCGGGTGCGCAATTGAAATTTCCTAAGCCTACTCCAAGCACGGAAATGACAAGCGAAATCGAGGCACCCTTGGTTCGATGCGCTGAGTTGTGCTTGTGGCCCTGGTAGATATGTAGAGTGCTAGTCTGCTGCGTGTGCGCCGCTGTGCTTGAAGAAGCCCCACCGACGCCTTCTAGCCGCTTCAGTCGAGATGAACAGGGCCTGCTTGCCCGGGTCGATGGTGAAAAGGGGAGAATCAATCAGCGATCAGCGATCCCTGCACGGGCTCAGGCTTATGGAGAAGTCTAGGGGCGCCCAAGCGAGGAGCCCACTATCATCATCCCATCAGAGAAGTCAATACAGCGGGCAGCAGCCACCACCACCACCAGCTGGCTCTTGGCTTCCCGAATCGACACCCGCGCGGCTTGGAGGCCGCCTCGGGACACCTGTTCCCTACAGCTATTCACTTGCATGTCGCATGCTCGCGTGGTCTTCTTTCCAGGCGGGAACTCTAAAGGCTATCCCATCTATCCCATCCCAGCGTGACTGCCCGCAACACTCCAAATTGTCAGCTGTGAGCGCCGTTTCGACGGTCCAGGACCTCCTTTTTCCGACAGTGCGGCACCCCGGCCTCGCCCAGCCCAGTCTAGATGGCTGGCTTGCAAGGGAGGCTGCATCGGCAAGGGCACACTCAGCAGAGGTGCCGGCGAGATGGATGGGCGAAGCGCCTCAGCCCGGGGTCGAGGTCAGCCAGCCATCAAACGGGCAAGTAGTTGCGAGGGCCACCCTCCACCACCTGCGGCATTCGCCCACCGCTTTGACAAGTTGCCAACTTCATATCGACACTAACCGGGTGTGGATCGCGCATTTCAGGCAGGCCCATCGCTTTCTGGCGTGTTGCGGGGGGGCGCTCGCTTCCGTGACAAGCTCATTCTCAGGCCAATCCCTCATCCGCCTTCTTTTGTGCCACGGGCACGCCATGATCTTCCGCCCACACTATTAAGCGCAACTGGGCTTCTGTACTAAGGCCAGTGTATGTGACATACATAACGTTCGGGTAGACGGCTCGCGGGGTGAATGTTTGCCGTCCGTCTCCCAACTCCGTGGCGAAACATACAACATTACTCCCGCGAGATGGCTAGGATGGTTGGTGGTTGGGCCAGTGAGCACGCACCGCACCGTCTTGCAGTTGACTACGGCCGTACACTCGCCTCCCATAGGCTGGTCTACGAGCGTCTAGGGTTGCACAGACACACACACCCACACACCACCAAGCCTCGACCCGCGCAGTTGACGGCCCATCGAGTTCGGCCGAACCATAGTCGCAGAGGGAGTCCTTCCCTTTTTTTGGGATTGGGAAGGGTAAGATCGGACACCCGGTGCCATACCGTTTTCGCTTCCTCCTGCAGCACAGGACGCTTCGGAAACAGCCGCAGTTTTGCCCCGGCGTTTCTGGCTGCCATGCTGCAATCACGCGAATGATCAGCCATGGATTCATATTTGGTCCTTGAGTACTCTTAATGTCATCTGCGAGTGCTCTGCTCTTTGCCGCTTGTGTTTGTTTGAGCGAAACGAGCGTTGCTACCGGGAGGGTTGTACTTGGGCGGACACGGGTCTGACACACGCCTCACTGCAGCCCAAAGCAGCCTAGAGAAAGGGGGGGCCTGGGCTGCGCTGCTTGTGAGGATGTTGTTCCCTGTCATCAACCGGCCGTGGGTGCCCGCCAGTCTCGATGCCTCTCCATTCTATCGGGCAATCAACCAAACACAGATTTCCGGCCTGGCAACAACCAAACAGGGGAGACGGTCAGGGCCAGCCAGCCCGACGGCAGGGAAGCCGTCGAAGCGAATCCACCTTGCAATGTGTGGATATCCCCGAATTAGGAGATATGAATTTGAGCGGAGCTCAGACCCATCAGCTAGACGCGACCGGGAAAAACGAAGGAAAAATCGGTATGACACAGTTTTTGCTTCTGCTCCGTGGTGACTGTCGATCAGCTGAGGATTGGCCCCTCGATTGGACGTAAATTGGGCGAATACGAGGACCCGATGTGCTTTTTCCGGGAAACTTCATTCGGTCCGAACGAACGCTCTTCTTTGGCTTTTATGGTCACCCGAGAAATGGAGAAGCCAAGCAGAGCTTCCTTGCAGAAATCGCAGAGATGAGTAAGGCTGTGAATTTAATTTCCTCTCTAAACCCCACGCAAAACTCCTTGGTACAACACGGGAGAAATGCGGTTCCCGCCCTTGCTGAGCATCAAAACACGACAGGATCAAAGCTCTTGACAGGGTATACTACGTGCCATGTATTTTGTACGCTGCATTCCTGAGGACTCGAGACTCGAAATCCCTTTTCGTCGATGTGATGGCTCCTGCGTATGTGGCGGCTCGCCTTTGCGTTTACATGCATGTCTCGGCAAGCAGGTCTTGCCGCGGGCGATATCAGGTACCATTTCGTCTGATCCACGCGAGAGCAGAAGCTAGATTTGTGGCGCTCGGTGACAGACAGGGCGTGCTTTACGTATAGAGATAAAGTGCGGTGTCTGGTCATAAGGCAGGCCTCTGCTGAACGAGAACTCAACTCCATTCCTTTTTCCTCCGCCTTTTCCCTCCCTTTCTTTTTCCTGTCTCCTTTTTCGTTTTCCGCCCCCATACTACAGGGCATGTGTGCGCACCATATCCCCTGATCAATCCTCCGGGTAAAAAACCCGTGGTTTCGGGCGCGTAGAGTAGGATGGTATCCTGGCATGCATTCTGGGGCTCTGAAGGCGGACCACTGAAGGTGGGCCTCTGGAATACGACCCCAAACGAGAGCCTGGGTAGTCACAGCGGTCATGGATGGTAGGAAGTTTCTGAATTCTATCGAAGTGGCAGCCGGGGAGGAGACCGGCCTCTCGATAATTGAAAATGTTTAGAGTAACTCGCACCCCCCACAGGGTACAGTTGGCGGTTGGGCCTGCGAATAGAATGTGAGATGGTTGCTGCGGAAACGCGAGGCTTGTTGACTGACAACGTCACCACCATGGAGCCGAGCCAAATCGACATTCTGTCCTCGAAATACATCAAGAATCGATCGGTCTTTTGTATCGTTGTCGGGGCAAACTCTCCTACCAAGCACCCCATCCCACTTCTCTCTGCCCTTTGAAGCCTAAACTGAGGTGTGCGCTGCGGCTCTTGGCCGTTGGCAAGATCGCGTACCTACCCCGCCGTTGGCGTCAACATCCGCTTCCTCCAACCTCACAGCTATGGCCAGCAGCTTCCCACCCACCTCGGGCGGTATACATGAGTCAATGCTCCCGATGCCGCCGCCTCTTCTTCACACCCGCTCCGGTAATGAGTTTGACCGACCCCATACCCCGACACAACAGGCCTTCACCTCACCCGCGCAGACACCACAAGGCAGTCCAAGCAAGAATCGTCTACCGCCTGGAGCGAACAACCTGCCCGATGTCTTTGAGAATGCCATGAAGCTCAACCCCTCTGCCGTAGGCACTCCAACTAGGAGTGGACGGCAGGTACCCCAGGTTCAGGCGGGCACGTCGCCAAGCAAGGGCGCCAATACACTCACCCAAGACTACGGTGGTGACGCAGAAGATAGTATAATCCACAGAGATACTGAATTCGCCTCAAGCAGCCCAGTCCGGAGGTCGAACAAGGAGAATACCCCTCCTGGATCGAGGCTGGGCAAAGACTTTGGCGGGCAGCAATTCCCCCAAAGTACAGCGGCGGCTTCCCGCCAGGAGCTTTACCAGGCACGCGAGCAGATTTCGCCGACTGGCCGTAGGGGATACGAGGCGCAGCGCGGACTCACTGTTGAAGAGCTTGAAAAATTGCAGAAACCCCAAGTCAGGCGGCTTGCCAATGTGACTCAGCTCTGTGAGTTATTCGATATAATAGATTCCTCATAGCTGTCGCCGGTAACTCCCAACTAACGGAAGATAGACTTCCTCGACCATTACTTCGATCTCCTGAGCTATGTACATACGCGCCAGAGCCGGCTTTCTCAATTCAAAGAACAGAACCCTCCACCCCCAGTCACTCCTACCGCAGTATATGAGCCGGCATGGCACAAGTACCTTGGCCGGGAGCGTGCTCACCTACGCAAACGCCGTACTAGGCTACGACATGGAGACTTCCAAATTTTGACTCAGGTTGGTCAGGGCGGATATGGTCAAGTATTCCTAGCCCAAAAGAAGGATACAAGAGAGGTGTGCGCTTTGAAGGTCATGAGCAAGAAACTACTCTTTAAGCTAGACGAGATCAGGCATGTGCTTACAGAGAGAGACATCCTGACTGCGGCAAAGAGCGAGTGGCTTGTGAGACTCCTATACGCTTTCCAAGACGAAGAGAGCATCTACCTAGCAATGGTTCGTACTTGTTTCACCTGTCCCCCAGCGAGATTTCCTGAAAGTAATTTCTTCAATTCAGGAATACGTGCCTGGCGGAGACTTCCGCACCCTCCTCAACAACACCGGAGTACTTCACAACCGCCACGCTCGCTTCTATATCGCCGAGATGTTCACCTGTATTGATGCTCTGCACCAGCTTGGCTATATCCACCGCGACCTCAAGCCGGAGAACTTTCTCATTGACTCTACTGGCCACGTCAAACTCACCGATTTTGGTTTGTCGGCTGGCATGCTCAGTCCGCGGAAAATTGAGTCTTTGCGTGTGAAGCTTGAGGAAGTCGGCGATCTCGTTGTGCCTTTTGGTCGACCCATGGGAGAACGTACGGTTGCCGAACGAAGGGAGGGGTACCGCTCACTTAGAGAGAGAGAAGTCAATTACGCCAAGTCCATTGTGGGATCACCAGATTACATGGCACCAGAAGTGCTAAAGGGTGAAGAATATGACTTTACAGTCGATTACTGGAGTCTTGGATGTATGTTGTTTGAAGCCCTTGCTGGGTATCCTCCGTTTGCGGGTGCAACCGTGGATGAGACCTGGCAAAACCTCAAGCACTGGAAGAAGGTGCTTCGGAAACCAGAGTACGAAGATCCGAACTATTTCCTAAGCAAAAGAACTTGGGATTTGATAATACGGTACGTTTAATACCTTCTATCCCGCACGTCCTCTTCATTTTCTAATGGCCTAACGACGACTGCAGTCTCGTTGCTTCCAAAACCTCTCGTTTTCACGGCATCAACGAGATCCACGCACATCCTTACTTCGCAGAGGTCGACTGGGCTCGCCTCCGCGAGCAGCGGGCCCCTTTCGTGCCGGAACTTGACTCCGAAACCGACGCGGGATATTTTGACGACTTTAGCAACGAGGCTGACATGGCCAAGTACAAGGAGGTGCACGACAAGCAGAACGCGTTGGAAAATATGGCGGATCGGGATGAAAAGATGAATAAAGGCTTGTTTGTTGGGTTTACGTTTAGGTATGTAGTCTCGTTTGCAGTGTTTCCGCCCTAGCAAAACAACCTCTCCAATCCGTCCGACACGACTACCGCACAGACACAGCTAACTCCATCTCCTTATAGACATAGAAAACCAGCGACGGATGGGGCTGGAAAGAACAGCCCCAGGAAGGCCCTACCCATGGACGGCTCCTTCGGAACGATATTCTAGTGCTTTTCTCCAGAGATATTGCATTCTAGCGCCCCCACACCTACTTCTTCCAATCCCTCATACCCACCACATACAAACGTACAGCCCGTGTTCCTCACCGCCATCACCTTATTTATTCCCCTCCGCAAAATACCTCTAGAATTACCCTTGCTATCAGGAAGCTGCCTCTCTCCAAAAAATTATTTGTTTTTTTCCTAACCATCATTAATGAAGAATGATCACGCCTCCCTGCTCTTGTTCTCCCATTGATATTTTGCCGCTGGCACCCTGTCATTGTTCATGCGTTAGGATGAGACTGAACGGCTATGCAATGGAGGGGGAACACGAAAAGTTGAATCTCTTGACCACTGTGGTGAATGAGCGAATGACGCCAAATGAATGCTTCATGGCTACGCGACGCGTGTTGGAGCAGGTCCCCATAACACTTAGATCTCACAGTAGCATAACTCTCTCGGAATGTAATTCAATGCATCTCAACCTCCCGTGTTAATTGTCGTTTGTGGGTCCCCCACAATTGGACGGGAGATAGGTAAAAGCCGTCAACCTTCCAAAACCCGCATACCTACACACCGTATGCTAACACCCCTTCGACGTTCTCATCAGTTTCACCAACTTTCATTCTTCGAAACTTGCTTTAGCACAACAGCTATACCCTTCTTTCATCTTACAGCCATCCTACCTAGGCTTGCTCTCTTGCAGGCTTTTGCTTCCTCATTCAGATCCATCGCGCTCCCTTTGCTAGTAACGTTCCTTCCTTACCTGGCAGTGTGCTTTCCTTCCGCTCAACACGCATCTTCTAACGCCAGTTCGCTCGACTTGCAAATCTGTCGATCCGAATTGGCAGTCACAATCGCTGCCCGACTCGAGCCCAAGCTACCAGGCTTTATATTAACACAGACACAAGAGATGGAAATGCCACGCGCCGTTTTCTCCACCAACCTTGGGCAACATCCACCTCGGCCATTGCAACCACCTCTTCCCTCTATTATCGTGCGTTCAAACCCAGAATTAGACAAGCATGTCTTCGGCATGGCACTACGGCAGAGATGGCCGCCTTCCTGTAAACTTATCAACCACTCCTTCAACATTAGCGATTACTTTGATGATATGGATATCCATGTTCAAGGCGCAGAATTCCTGTGGCACGTTCTCTATCACTTGGCGTGTGAGAATGCAGTCCGTAGGGAAGGAATCACCATGTTTGCAATGGACTGGAGCCGTGCCAATAGTGCCCGTTTCGAGGTTCTGAGAAAGGATGCGGATATGGCAGGCTTCTTCTCCGCCGAGGAGGCAGAAGGGTTCGGAGAGGAGTGGCTCTCCGACGTGTTTTCCAGATTAAAGGAGATGAGGTCGGAGGGGAGAGGAATTGGGGGTAGGCCACTGATCACCCACCCTCGACCTCCCAACTTCTCTAACTTGTGAACAGCCCTAACCCGGAACGCGCACCGCCATAATCAGACAACGGCCGGTGCCCGGCCTCGGATCCAGCATTATGCAAGCACCCAAGTGAAGAGTCCTCCCCACATTCAGAGGATCAGCTGCACTTCACCAGTGTACACGCCAAGCATGATCTCAAGTGGGAGTTGGAGTGGCCAGCAGACTCCAATGGGTCCTGGGCTAGATGGGCATCAGTGGATGAATCCCCATAGCAGCCCTCCGCCGCCGATATACGGATCCGCAGGACCTGTTGATAGCCATTTCAGCCAGATTTCTTCTACCCACGGGGTGTGGGATATGGGAGGCCAGTTGCCACCACCAAGGCTCCCTGTAGATCTCCGCCAGAATGCTTTTGGGGATCATCTCCGTGTTCACGGATCTGTTGCGACGCGGAGGTCCCGAGCACCCCCTCACCTTAGGCTCGACATGGGCAACGCTAGTATCGACGGTTTCCTACGCCAGGACCAGGCACCGTTGACGCCATTTACAGCCGGCTCTTTCGCCCAAAACGGATATATTCACAACACTGAACCAAGTGTAGCCTTTCAGAGTGCCGGCCCCATGTATCCCGTGTATCCTATGCATAACCCTCAGTTCCAACATACCGACGTGTTTCTAAACCATAATGTTAGTGGCAACGTCGGGCTAGTCAATCCTCAGCTTACCCACCCACAGCCTACGAAACCTAACCCGGTGGTTAACACCCGTGACCCCTCTTACATATCTGGTGATGCAAGGCTTCTAAGGCAAGGCTTTACATCCTACGATTCACACCAGAGTAATACCACTCATAGAAAATCCCTGGTCAAGCAAGAGGTCTCTAGAAACGAACAAAAGGGCCAGAAGCGCATTGAGCCTGGAATTCCCCATATAGATATCTCTGGCGAGGGCAGCAGCAACAAAATCCACCAGAGTCAGGATACGCACCGGGCTAGTCAGCCAAACTGGAGCACCCACATCAGCCAGGCTGACTACCAGCCCCCGTTGAATAATGTCGCTACCCCTGAATCTAGAAATAGTGGGAGGACGCCGCTAATTGACAACACTAACCGGAGCCCGTATACCAACGCAACGCAACTGAGCGAATCCCCAAACACAAACTACAATAGCAGCAGGGGTTCGCCATACAGGGGAATAGAAAACCACCTTTCCGTGTTTGTGACCCGTTATGCGCCCAGCACTACGAGAGAGGAGTTGTGTGATATTTTTGGCCGGTTTGGCCTAATCGCGAACGTATTCATGAAGCAGGAGCCCTACTACGCCTACATCAAGTGAGTACTTCAGTTATCATCTGCTAGGGGTTGCCCAGAGTGTTTACGTTGTGCAGCTTTCGTGAAATCGGCGCTCGGAACAGGGCCCTCGCTAGCATGAATGGCTTCATCTTACACGGTAGGCCATTACTCGTCGAAGCCAAACGTCAGATCCGCGTCCCTTCGGATCGAAATCTTCGCAAGTTTTCCGGAAACAGTTCCAGTGCTCTGCCAGAGCACCAGGTCGGGGTTGCACCACAAGAGACCAGCCCACGTGCCCACAAGGCCCTCGGAGGTGCTTCAGGACATTTCTCCCAGCTACATAGAGATGGGAAGCAAGCGGCTGGCCAACACCTTCCGCGTATTCCTGCTCCGACCCCACAACGATCCGAAGTTTGGACCCTAGACTCCCTTCCCGAGTATGAAGGATCAATTAAGCCTATGGGTACCTCTCCGCAAAACCAGCACCTCCATGGTCCCACAGCAGCCGGCGTATCGACGCGCGGACTCACAGCGCATGGCTGCGACAGCAACAATCTGGCTTATCACGGACCTCCTACAAACAACGACACCGATTATCCTCCTCTAGATACATCTACTAGTTCCATCCACAACGGTGTCGATGGGGTTCCACCGTCAAAATCGCCCAAGAAATTCAAGAAAGCAAAAGGATATAAAAAACAGGTAGGACGCCGGAACACGCGTAATGAAGCCGACAATCTACGCTCGTCTGTTCACAACGCTCAGGTGAAGAAACTTGTAGCAGAGGCAATCCCATTCTCTCAGGGCAGTAATGCCAGCGAGTCTGGCATTATCAAACCGATATCCGACAGGGTTAGCCGCAGGTTCAGTTTTTGAACGGACGGCAGAGTATACTAGACAGCATGGGAGGGTCCATGGGAGGAAGTGGCGTGGAAGCGATCCAAGAGGGAAAAACCCCTTCCTTTACTCGTATAAAACACTAGAGTTGTTGATTTGGAGACTTGGCGGACGGGACACAATTGCTGGGAACGCACAACATTTTGTTTGGCAGTCACGCAGCTGGATGCCTCTTTTCGTCATCTCTTTTCAGGTCTTCACTAGGACAACGAGTGGGTGGCCTCGTGCTGGTTTTGAAAGCTGGGGGGAATAAACGATTTTCTTTGTTCTTCCCAGCTAGTAGAGTGAGGGGGGTTTGTCGACGCGGTGCGGCATATAAAATAAAATAAATGACAATAACTGAGAGGAAGACAGAGAATACGGTTACGGTCCCTGGGCTTTTTCTCGTGACTAGCCCTTTGGGTTTAGTTTAGTAAAACCAAGTCCAGGGTAAAGTATGGAGCTCTATATAAACCGATGCTTCTCTCTATTAGAAGTGCCCTTTTCTCTTCCTCTTTTTTTTTTTTTCTTTCTTTCTTGTTCTTTCAGTCACACTCTACTACGGTGTAAGTGGCAATAAGCCTAGGATGAATTCCCCGGCGGTCAGCAGCCGGGTGGATCCTGCTGTGTGATGGCAATTGGGTAGGATTGCATATTACACCTATGCATGTGCGTGTGTGTGTGTGTGTGTGTGTGTGTGTGTGTGTGTGTGTCTCGGGGGCTCGGAGGAGGGGGGAGGAGGTGTAAATTACGGGGCGGCTGGCACGCAGTCAAAACGGTAATTAATGATGGGAGAGGTACTTGTTCTATGGTTGGTTGGTTGTGCACACGTGTCTTTCTGGTTTGTCTTGGTTTCGTGTGAATTTTGTAAAGAGTTTCTTGATTTAGTTACTCCCACAACGGGGAGACATTGGAGTGCTCCTGCCAAAAAAAAGAGCGTGATAACTAGTGCGGACGATACAATAGCTATATGAGAGGGTCTGCCGCAATAGCGGTGGGGAAAAGGATGACTGATGAGGGAAGATAATCACTCCCCTCAGCTTCATCGCGTTTCAACTCCGCTCTAAGCAGGAGAGATCGCAGGACGGCCTTCAGACCAGCCACTGCCGTTCCACATCCACTCGGTCACACCAGTGACACGCGTTCCGTTCTGAAAATAGACACGGATGCTAACATTGCCCCAGCGGATGGCTGCAACGGTGGAGCCGGGGATGCTACTCACGTCAAAACCGCCATTATACCAGCCATTGCCATCCCAACACTTCTCGCGGATGTGGTTGTCAGCTGTAGAATGGTAGACACGGAGGCTAATACTGTTGGATCCGGGATTGAAGTTTATGGCAGCAAGGGAAGCTTGGGTGGGGGCATTCGGGACCGAGAAGCCACCAGTGTACCAGGAGGCGCTATCGTAGCATTTCTCAATGAGACCCAGGTTGTCTGCTTGAAAGTAGACCCTGTTTGGCACTCGATAGTTAGCGCTTTGACATGTATAAAATTCGATGGGCGTGGGCTTTACCTGATGCTGAGTTTGCCCGCATCATAGGACGTGCTTGCGATCCCTGAACCGAGGAGAGCGCTCCCCAGATTTGTTTCCTCCCTCCATTTACCCGAGGAACCTGAAAATGCAACTGTTAGTCTCCTTCATCGACGTAAGGTTATTAGATCTTACTGTCATAGCCATACTCCTGGATCGTGTCATTAGTTTTCTGGGCATAAACCCTCAAGGATACCGAGTCCCTAGCAAGAAAGCTCGCGGCAATCTTTGAGGAAGGGTTGACGGCGAAATTGCTGTTGTTGAGGCCACCGGAATACCAGCCCTTGTCACTATCGTAACAAGATTCTTGGAGGGTGTCATCGGGGGAGATATAGTAGACGCGGATCTATAGTAATAATTTAGGGTCACCTAGCATAGTTGTTTCACGCAAGGACTTACCATCCCAAGACCGTTCCTGGAGGTGGCGGCAATTGGAGAACCAATCTTGGCACGGCCGATGATATTTTTCTCTGTACCGCCTGTCCACTTTCCCTCATATTGGCTCTCACGTATTCCACCCGAAACATCCATGCTGTACACACGGAGGTGATTCCCATCGTTGACTGCAGCAAGGGCAGTACCTAGATAGCTCGACAAGATTAGGGCTCGTAATGTTTGGTAGCCGGACGATTGGAGGGGTATGACTGACGGAAATAGATCTTTGAAACTTCGGACATTGTGGACGGTCTTTAGCAATATAGAAGGTTGATATGGATGGTGTCTATGATTCTTGCGAGACGTGGTTGGGACCAAGAGCCCCTTATATACCCTGGACCCCCAGTACGCTGTCCAGGAAACGACCGCTGAGGAAGCCAGCGGGCATCACTGCGGGTAGGGAACGGTTCGTCCTTCGGAGAGTTGTACGGCCCGGCGAAGCCAAAATCCCCACCCAGGTCCTCGCAAAGGGCAGTCTAGGTCTTGATGAATCCCAGGTTACCGGCCGCACTTCTCTCCAAACTAAGAGTACGATCGTCGCCCAGTGGTGTGAGAGTGACGAACCCCCGCAATGCGAAGGAGCAATACACCAGTAATATCCTGTCAGATCTGCCGGCCCGCCCATACAGCCGTCAGGGGGATTCTAAACACGGTGTGAAATGGCGACAAAGGCTTGGGGGGGAGGATTTTTCATGCCCATTTCAGCTAGCTCCCGTACCACAGCCACCCGCTGTGCAACAGACTTCAAAACTCAAATGAGCTCCGCATATACCCGTTCGATCAGTCCGCATGAAACGTGCGGGGTGTCGTCAAGACAACCCCGCGCTGTTGTGCAAGTCCAGACCTCACGAGCAGGCACGGGGCCGCTATGAAGGCTATAGAACTCGGCATTGGTAGGCACCAGGCCAATTGCGCTCACAGCCGGCAGCTGCGTCTAGACAGAAGGGACGGCACCGACAGCAGTCCGGGTCATCCGTAAAGCCCCAGAACCGGTTAGGATCTGCCGATCGAACGGACCCACCAAAAGGAGATCCCGTCTGCTTCGTCCACTTCTGCTCCGCTGTGTTGTCCAGCACTAGTGCATGTAGAGGGCGTTTCCCCGGTGCTCGGCGTAGGTCATGTGGGAGCTCTATGGGGCGAGAGCGGATTGAGAGAGGAACGGGAGGGGTAACTAGCTGAATGGCGATTCCGGCAAGCTTTCCATGTACAACACATACAGGAGACGGATGATGATGGGAGGTTGGAAGAAGCAACTGCGGTCCGGACGAGGGACTTTATGATGCCAGGTTCTCTTGGCTCTAGATGATGATGATGATGATGATGATGATGACGATGATGATGTCTATTTTGCGTCTTGTGGGTGGCACGTGACCGTGCGGTCAACCCCGAGCCCTATAGACTCTCTGCCTCTAGATTATGTATGTACTATGGTGGTACCGAAGTGTCCGGACACTTGCCGGTTTCTAATGGGGAATGGGAAAAAAGTCAACTTCTTCACAAGTGTATATTTCAAAAACCTGGGTTTCAACCCATGTTCCAGATTTCATTAAACAATGAACAAAGGCTAACGAATCTTTTGAGTAATTGTATTTGTCGATGGGGTCTCGAGTCTCAGGAGCCTAAAGTTGTTGCAACGCCCTTCGATTTGTGGTTTCCCACCAAAATAAGCGAGAAATTACATAACATTGATGTCCGGACACTTCGGTACCACCATAGTACATGCGCGGGGAGGTCGTGCACATAACCTCGGCCTGGCTAATTGGGTGGTTTTTGTATATATAGTATAGATGAAAGAAATTAAGGTGACACACGCGGGGTCCGGGTTTTGGGGTTTGAGAGCTTTAAAGCTTGGCTGTTGTGCCAGGGGGCATGTTTTGGTGTGGGGGGAGTGCGTGCTTGTCAGGGACAGAGAGTTTTTGGACATAGTGAGGGACAGGTTGAAGTTGAGTGTGGTGTTGGTGCAAGGAGGGTGTTGGAGAGTTTAGTGCATCGGGCATATGTTGGTAAAGAACTTCGACTCCTTTGTCCAGTCTGCAAATTTTTTTGCTCCTCTTGGGGTGCCTAGGAGCTCTAGGATCGTCTCCTGGGGTTGGCGCCAGTTTGCTCTTTGGCATGCCCTTCTCCCCCTTCTGCAGAGCTGCATGCGTCCTCGTGGAAGAATCGTTCGTGGTAGGCAGCGAAGTCTCTATGCCCCGATCGCGCAGCATATAATTTGCCCAGAGCGGCTCGTGGGAGCAGTAGTACTGGGGGAGTTCTGTGCGTGCTTATACAGAGGTCTCTATAGCGGGATGGTGCTAGTGACTTCCAACTGTCGTGGAAGTGCTCAGAAGCATATGCCTTCGCCTTGCGTTTGGCCGCTGCTACTCTTGGCTTTAGAAGAAAACAAACAATAGTGGTCCCCGAATCCGAATCCCACCAAAGTCTCACTCCGTTCTGGTGGGTGAGCGGTTGCCGCCCTGATCACCCACCATAGGTGAGGCGAGGTGCGATGTCTCACCAGCAAATTTCGAGATCGGCAATAGTTGCTGAATGTGATAGGCATCGCCTGTAGCCTGATTTATGCGCCTGGGTTGTGCTCAAACTATTGGTTGCGAGGAACGGCTTGCTGGAACATAAGGTTATGTCAGATACTCTCTCCTTTTATGCTCCTGGTTCTTGATCTCCCCACTATTGGTTGCTATTTGCATAGCACACTAGCACCAGCAAAATATATATTGAAGGACTTCCAGATGAACTAGTGATATAACTATACTTTCTGGACCTTTGAAGGGGCCATCAGCAGAACCGAGCAACTGGTCCTCAAAATACAGTTTTCTGAGCTTGAAGCATAGATGTCCTGCCGATGCCCTGCAGGTCTTCCACATAAAAAGATATTAGACTCAGTGATGAACTACCAAGGTAGGTTTTGTTCCCTTTTTATATTCCCTTGCTAACTTCTTAGACTGAAAAGACTTCTGCTAGCGGCGCTTCCCTCCTACTCATTATGTATACGGGCTTTATCGAACAATCTAGAGCAGAAATTGTCCCTACCGCATTCCCGCGACTGTCATATAGACCTAACATTGCGGCTGCCAGCCGGAGACCCGTGACCTGGGACTGTACTACAAATTGAGTTTCCGCTCCACATTCTTTGTAAGGTCCTCCTCCGCTTCTCCAATCTCCAGCAGGTTATCGATCTCCTCCTCAAGCACCCTCACAACGTCTTGCACGACTCTCTTGTGTAGAGCCTCACGTTTCCACCTCCCCACCTCATCTTTTTCGTTCATCAGGGGGTGATCCATACTCACTTTCCCCTCAGCTGCAAACTGGGTCATTAAGACTTTTATGCAAATCCTCCGGAACTCGTCTCCCTCCTTCCCCACAACAAACCATTCTTTCCTCTGACAGATCACCATCCCGCATTTCTCGAACCCTATATTCTTTAAGGGCTCTCGTGGTCTACTCAACCCAGCGACTTGGGCAGATCCAGCGTTAGTACGCGAGATAAATGCCAGAAATCCAATCCAGAATACGGCTTCATCTTCATGGAGTTCATGGTGACGAACTTTATCACCGAGGAGGATTTGGATGGGCATAAAGGCAATAGTGCCTGTGCGGTCTGGAGAGTTGGAGTTGGGATCGAAGATGCGTGAAGCAAGGTCGAAGTCGATGAGTATGATAGAGACGGAGTTATAGGCATCTTTATGGCTATCGCTGCTGTTGTGGCGGATAATACGGACGTTATTCCAAGAGAGATCACGGTGTACCCAGCCTCTCTGAGCGATCTCATTGACGACCAGATAGAGGCTGCGCCAAGCCGAGAGAAGGTCAAGGGCAGAGAGGGTCGGAGAGAATGATTCAGGAATGTAGGCAGTTACTACCTGGCGGTATTGGCGAGGATAGAACTCAATGGGAGTCTCTTCTTCAAGAGTCATTTGTTGCTTTATGCTGCTGCTGCTACTACTGTTAGCCGGAGCCATCAGAAAGGAAATTGCCTTTGCAGAGACGGTCTGTGCTTCGAAATCACGGTGAATCTCCGTCTTGTCCAGCATCCCCTCTGTCTTGGGCACATCCCAAGCAAATAGTTTTACCACGCCTTCCACACCCTGTAGCTCCTCCAAGATATGACCTTCATGTAGGCGGGTGATATGAGGCCAAGAAATTTTATAACATGCATCCCACACATTACCACCTATTCTCCTTGCCTGGTGTACTGCCGTCCCACGACTAACCAGATGATCACGTGGCGGTCCGACAATCTGGTCTCCTAAAACAAATTCCTGTCCTCCAACTTCCACCACCAGTCGAGGAACCTCATCGACTAGAATAGTCTTTGGGTGTTCAAGCTCCCTGGGAAGCCCCACATCTGGTGGCGGAATGACTAGACCTGCAAGAAGGCATTTCACCAATAGCATCCCACCGTCCTCACAAATATCGGCGGAAAGGCTGACCAGAACTCCGGACCGGTCGAAACGTACCATTTTCATGTCCCTACCACAAACAAGAAAGGCAAGGACAAAGCGGCGGTGCCATTGAGTACGCAGAACCTCAGTTGCTTTGGCAGTGAGGTTGGCGAGTACAGGGGAGGAGTTGATAGGGTCGGGGGAGGATTTCAGTTCCCAGAGAATTTCGATATCTTCCCACATAAAGTCTGTATTGGTGGAGGTGGAAACTGAGGGATTGGGAGGGGAAGGACTGTGACTACTTCCACCACCGATACTCAACTTGTGGAGACGAGAGGCGATACGGTTGCTGCGGCGAAGCCTTCCTGACTCTGCTGTGGTATGTGCTAACGGTGTTGTTGGAATTGCTGTCACCCTCGAACTCCCGACGTTATGCAGTACAGTCGAAAGACTAACAGGATGCCACTCCCCTGTCGCCACGTCTTGCTGGACACGAGAAGTGAAAAAGTCAGGCTTTAAGCCTTTTCTCCTATCTGTCGGCTCTTGGCCCTTCATCCAATGCTGTTCCTGTGCGCGATGGCGCATGACTTTTCCGCTTGACCTTATATATCTCTTGTTTGACGATGGGATGTTCATCCCTGCAGCAAGTCTCCTTGCTACAGCCTCCGCCACCAAACCAAACTCATCCTCATTAATTCTTCCCTTCCCCACAGTCTGTAAGAATGTCTCCATCTCGGGAATGTCCCGCATTGTAGACTCAGCTAGGGCATGGTATTTCCTATCTAGCCGTTCAAGAAACTGGCTAAGCATTGACATGCTAGGTGGGGTTGTGGCACGCTCGGTCCAGATGCGGTGGGTAGCACGAAGGAGATGAAGTAATGAGGTGGCGCGTTCATCGGCAAGATCTTCACTATTGCTCCCTCCACGGGAGATAATGGGAGTAGAGGTATTGGAGGCGAGGTCGACCTTCTCCTTCTCAGGAGTTGCTGGAGATTGGCATGACATTGTTGTTGTTGTTGTTGTTGTTGTTGCTATTGTTGTGCCGCCGTCATCGGTTCTAGTGCGCGCACCTTGCCGCCCTACTCACTTGCCGAAGTGTGCTGGACAGAGCCGCCCGTCCAAACCTCACCCCCTAAATCTCTCTATACTCGCTCTCATTCTCCTCCTAAATACTCCCCATTTTACTTTTGTACCTTTCTTAAATACTCTCCACACTCGCCCTTGTTCCTCTCCTAAATGCTCTCTGTTATGCTGTTGTGCCTTTCCTAGATACTTTCTACACTCACCTTGCTCTCCTCCTAAATACTCCCCGTTTTACCGTTGTACTTTTCTTAGATACTCTCCACATTTGCCCTTGCTCTCTTCCTAAATACTCCCTATTTTACTATTGTGCCTTTCTTAGATACTCTTCACACTCGCCCTTGTTCTCCTAAATGCTCCTCATTTTACTGTTGTACCTTTCTTAGATACTCTTTGCACTTGCTGAGGACGATGATGGCAGATGGCAGGTAGTCCGGCTCGTAACGCACAATCCAGTTGTGCTGCATTACTCGGCAGCCTTGGGAAATTTGGGAAAGGCATGGTCGTCAAAACTTGTCAATTTTGCACTTCGACCCCCGAGGTTGTTTCTAGGTTGGGGGGTGAGGTTTATATGGGCGGCTTGGTGTCCGGCTCACCTTGGCAAGGGTGTGATGGGTGAGTAAAGCGGCAAGGCGCACGCACTAGAACAGATCACGACCAAGAAGATATTGGGAAACAAAAACAGAAATCCGTAAATCCATCACTCACGCTCACCTGGCTGGCGCCGCTTTAAAGGGTGAGCCGGGGTGAGTCTGGGTGGTCACCCGGAGTTCGCGCGAGCATACCACTTCGTCCCTTACATCCCGCCTCGGTGCCCCAAACATAGCCCAGTGGACCTGGAGCTCAAAATGGACCCGGGCCCGGAAATAAAGGGTGTTGGGTACTCTTCTGACCTGGCTATCCTTCGACTCTGGCTTGTTATTCTTCAATTCTGGCCTGCACTCCTTTGACTCTGGCCTGCGCTCCTTTGACTCTGGCCCGCTCTCCTTCAATCCTGGCCTCTCCTAGAGTAGCGTAGGTCCCGCCGTAGCCTAGTGGACTTGTGGCATGCGAGCAATCGTCCCACAGAGCGACTACGGCTCCAACATAGAGGTAATATATGTTCCAGACCAGACACCCCAGCAGGCACGGAATCAGCCCCCCGCTAAATTGTATGGGTCAGCCGGCGCGAAAACGCATGGGAACCACAGGCGATTTCTAATTGTCGGTTCCGGGAACATATAGGCAATTAATTATATCCCCGCCGTTCTTAAATCGGCAGACGCCCCGCAATCATGGGCCTACACCGTAGTATAATATACTTTTCCTGAGCAGGTCGAATCAGTCGACATGCTTCACTCCTTGGCCTTCGAGCAGCTAGGAGAGCAGCGGGATCCCAGGGGCGGGCAGTTCTAAATACCGCCGCACATCCAGCATGAAGTGGCATACCCCTAGTGAGCTCTCGAAAAGTTATCCCGCTCCGCTCCAGTATACTGCTTTACTTACTGTCCGTGGCAGAATATGTCATCAGCTGGCTACATCTACGAAGGTCCATGGATCAACTGGAATACGGGTAGTAGAGTGCTGGGCGCAACAATCACCTTGTCGTCCCGGAGAGCATCAATCCTGATCGCGTTGATTGCCATCTTCGTCAAGGTGGTCGGCGATCGCTTCTGGGCCATTCTCAGATTCGTCCTGCACCAGTGTCGCTCTGGTCGAGGCCAACAGGAAGCTTTGCATGCACAGCAGCAAGTTATTCTGAAAAACACAACCTCTGATGTCGCGACTGTGTGGGAGTTCCTTCAGCTTGCATACTACTGGCGAAACCACGCCCCCCATTTGTTAGAGCGGTGCGCACCCATTTCGATACTGGCTTTCCTCAACTTCGTGGTTTGGACGGCGTCCGGTATTTTCTCATCCCAAGTCGCACGCGTCCCGGGCGGGAACGAAGTCCTCGTCCGTAGTCCGTACTGTGGGGGCTACGTGTTGCCCAACTCTAGCATATCTATGCTACAGGAATACAGTTTTCGGCTCCAGAACCGGACGCGAATAGCTGACAGCTACGTAAGGGCATGCTACAATGATAGGAGGCCATCGGAGAATGAGCGGTGCCGTTTGTACGTGAAGCGGCAAATACCATGGAAGGGAAATGTGGACGCAGAATGTCCATTCCAGAGTAAAGTTTGCAAAAAAGGATTCAAGGCCTACGAGATGGATACTGGCATGGTCGATTCTCATGCAGTACTGGGTATCAACAGCAGGCCCAGCGAGAGGGTGCTCTACCGGAGACGAACCACCTGCGCCAATCTCGATACAGAGGACTACTCTAGAGTCGTGCAGCTAGAGCCTGCCAGTCAGAGTTTTGTCGAGTTCTACTATGGCGCAATTGGCCCAAATTACAACTTCACTTTTCGGGTGGGTGCGGCAGCTGCACATACGACCGCGGGGTACGATCTAAGGTATGCACTTCCTGCTCGGTGCTTGTCAAGATAGTCTAGCAGTCTCCTAAGCATGCATTCACAGCGCTCTTGGGGACGGCAGAGGAATCTTTAAACCCATTCCCGAGCTCCAGCGCATAGACAGCGATTTCACCATTCTCTGGCTCAAGCTAAACTATCTACGTTACTCCGCACCAGTAGACGACCCCTTCTTCGCTGCCCATAATCGTCTCAACGTCACTGACACCAGCGATCCGGACACTCCGGAATACGTCGCAGATGGTTTTGCCTCTGTGATAGGATGCATAGACCAACACCAATTCTGCAACCCCAACAATGGACAATGCACACCTTTGGGACGTCATGAGAGCAATCTAGGAGCAAATGTAACGAAGAGTCTCAAATGGAATACCGCGCAACTATATACTCTCTCAGTCATGGATCTCACCCTTATTGAAACCCAGATGCACCATTCCATAGCTGGCCGTGGACCAGCAGCGCTTAGAGCACAGGACACGGTCTTCGATAACACCAACAGGCGGCTTTCGGATAACCAATGGATTATCGAACTCGAGGCTTGGTTCAGCATCGCGTTGGCGAAACTTCAGGCTGGCATTGTGGAATTTGCCACGGGCCCCGAATACACCTCCAACGGGCAATTTAAAAAGTCCAACCTTACCGATTCTAAAGAGATCTATGACAAAATGTGTCGTATGCAGAAGGTTAGAACAAATGGAGGATACCAGTCGTTCAGCGTTATAGGGCTGTCCATCACCCTCGCTGTCGGGTCTTTCACCATCACAGCGAGCCTTATTTTGGATCCCATTGTTGGCCTGCTCCAGAAGAGTAAGGGCGGATTGTACCGCACACTCGCTTGGAAGACCGACTCAAAATTGCAGCTCCTCCGTATGGCAAATGAAGCTATCGGCATCGGGGTTTGGGAGGGCGGCGCAGACGAAGTCCCAGTAACGGTGGATAGAGATCAAAGACTAGCAGTACTAGATATCAGTGATGAAAAGCATCCGAAACTTTCCAAGGGAGAGGAGGCCGAGGGGTCGGAGGTGGAGGAGGCAGAGCATGAATCTTAATAGATCTAAGAGCTACATATAGGTGAAGACAACGGGAATGAGAATCCGGCGACCGCACATGTGTTTGGAGGCGTGTTCCATACTAGTCTACAAGCTGCATGTACTATACACTTGAGTAAAAGAGAGCTATTCTAGTCGCGAAAAAGACCAACCCATTTTTATGCCAGAACGGCTTTCCTCAATGGCACGTAGAGGCGCTTAGTCTGCAACAAATAACTGAATTCCCTCCTTACCTTTAAGCAGCAAACTCGCCGTCGGATACGTTAGTAGGATCTCGAGCTGTGCAGGGCGGGCTTCCTCTCCTTCCCCTGCAGGCCAAGCTCTGTCGCCGTTGCAAAGCGATTAACTGGGAGCAACTTCAAGCTCAGCTAACTGACAGCAAACGCACTATCGAGGCCTTTCAATTCAAGAGGAAGCTATCAATCTTTGAAATCTCATGCGAGCTATTGTCGCCTAGTTTCACTATCACACGTTCCCTATAAGAAAGCGCAGAGCTAGGGCCTGCGGGGAAAAAAAAATATTATTTGGAGTTTTACTGTTCCCAGGCAGGACCCTCAGGGATTGGTCCCCAAATCATCCGTTCAGACAAGAGCTGAGACCTCTCTTCTGTCTGTATGGTCGATAAAAAAAATCAATGATAATACTTTTTTGGGATTTGTATATAATATTTCTGTTGGTGGCTGTTGGATTGAGGCCTCTCCATCTTAGTACTGTGGAGGCAGAATCTGAGCCGGGCGATTAGCTAGAGTTCTTGGCGCGGGTAGCTTATCTACCTCGCTGCCGCTCGTTTTTCCGTAGCATGTATGCACACGAACGAGAGCATTGAGCACCCTACCCACTGGCCCCGATACTCTCCACATCTTTTGGCGGTCCTAGGAAGGCTGTCGGTAAACCAGTGGTAGCTTGTTCTTTGTATGAGCAGCAGAACCGATTCTTGTTTGTCATTCTTATGATTTTCGGCAGAGAGCAGAGTTGCTCAGGCCAGAGAGAAAATTTTTCGAAGATATGGCATGTGAGAAAACCCATCGATCAGCAACCCAACTAGACATACAATTGCTTCAGCATCGAAAGCTATTAGAAAAAGCTTTGAAGAACCGAGTGCAGCTTCGATAGTAGCAATTGAGCCTTTAGACATCGACGATTCCATTGTGAGTTTATTCCAGCACTTAGAGATTGACGAAGACAGATTGATCCCCAGACGACCAACCCCTAGCCTAATTTTTAATCAAACACAACAATCGAGAATCATGAGCAATAACACCTTAGCCATGACCTTCTCAGGAGAGAACTACAAGCCAGTAATGGTTGTAATGTTCATCGACAGCATGGAGGTGATAGCGGAGAATTCAGGACAAGATGCAGCTAGCAAAGCAAGAATATGTAGAGTGATGTTCTACAATGGCTTGCAAGGAAAAGCAAAAGAGTGGTTTGATGATTTGGAGATGGAAACACAGATGAATTGGGATCGTCTGAAGGAGGCCTTCATAGACTGATATCAGAGGAGAAGAGTAGAAGATCAGAATGAAGGATACTTCATCGACTAGATGCAGATGCTACATCAAGGCAGCCGACCAATAACAGAATACATCAGGCATGCAGAGTCTCTGTTTTCGTTGACGAAGGATCAGTCTTTGCTATGGGTACTTGCTCGAAACTTTATCAATGGACTGTCAGACAACATCAACCAGCGAATTATTTCCAGCCAGCTACCTACAGAGGGGTTTACATTTGGAGAAGCTAAAGAGGTAGTAATCAGAGTCTACTCTAGGTTAGGCAACAACTCCAGCCACGATCGTATAGTCAGTCACCCAGTTCTTGCAACAAACTCTGCTCTCAATCTTATGGATACAATGGTAAAGGCATTACAATTGGTGTGCGACAAGATGTCTGAATGGGAAAGACCCCCTCGACCAGCATATCATCAACAGCTTTCACCTTATCCTCCTTCGCAATCCTCTTCGTTTCAGCCGTATCCTCGTTCACGCTCAGCTGAACCAAGGTTGACCATCATTTGCTATAACTGTTTGGAGCATGGTCATTACAATAATGAATATCCTCTTGCGCCTATGTCAGCAGAACAATATCAGGCAAACCAACAGGAAGTTCGAAGACAATTCCAAGAACAACAGACAGTTGAGCAGAAACCGCTTGAATAGCAACCATCTCAACAGTAGCAAGTAATGCAACAGCAGCAGCAGCGACCAATACAACAGCAACAACCTTAATCCAGTAGCTCTAATAGTCAGTCAGCACCTAGACGACATGTCACCTTTGTCTCCAATACTGCAGTACTATAGTACACCATAGAGAAACGAATTCCTGAGCAGACAGAAATAGTAGGAATGCCTGCCGTACGTGGATGACCAAAAGCAGTTCCTCGCCCAGCTTTATATATGACTGAGTATCCTCCTACTACTACGATGCGTTCTATGTCCACCCCTCCTGAACCGATGGCAACTCGATCTCAAACACGGACCCAGCCCAGAGAAGGTTCAGGAATGGAAATAGACTCTCAAGAGACTATCGGGAGACAGGAAAACAGAAATGTAGACTTGAGAAGGATACAGGAACCTCAGAAAAGGAATGCTAGATACCAACCGGAGGAAAGAATAGAAGGGAGGCGCACTGCTGTACTCAGACGCAAGCCTTATGAGCTTCCACCACCTATAAGGGCTGTCATTGATCAACCACGATTTAATGTACAGAAGTTATTCAGCTCTACGGTTGAGATGACGGTTGGGGATATCCTCGATATTTCACTTACAGTACGATGACAAGTTGCCAATGGCATGAAATCCTCAGTGACTAGATGTAAGGAGCGGTCTCCTGGGGACTTCGTGGCAGTGTGACGCTTGCCGGTCGCCGGGTGTGCGTCCTGGCGATTAGGGGCTACAATCGGGCCTACGCTTGGAGTTGGCTGGTTAGGGGGTTCGGGTACACGTCGGGTCGCGATATGGAAGCGGTTACGAGATGTGGGACGTAGGTAGAGGCTCGATTCTAGTAGCTTGAAGAACTGATCGCTGGCCTCGCCCCTGAGGCCAGCGAGGCGACTATATACAGGGTGCGGCTCAATACCCCCCTTGGGTTACCCTATGCGTCAACCCGTCGACCCGTGTATGCATAGTCCGCGCGCCATTACACTAGAGCACGAAAAACAATTAATGTACCAAACCCGTCTACAGTTGCCAAAGGTACCACAGCAACACATGAACCTACCATCCTACATGAGTTACCGAAAAATACTAAGGTTCCAAGTTGCTTCTTTATTACTTCTTGGGTCAACAATATCCCTTTGCCTCGAACCCTCATAGATTTTGGAGCCTGCGTTGACCTAATCAGCCCTACCACCGTCCAGAAGCTTCAGCTGCAGCCACGTGCAACAGGAGAACCACCTTAGAGTCTTAGGGTTGCAAGTGATGAACTGGTTCCAATTACCGAATGCGTGGATATTTCTGTCAATGTTGCTGGAGTCAAGATGATGGTTACTGCATATTTGACTGGTATCGGTGTCACTTATGACTTGTTGTTGTCTAGAAGGTGGATGGAGCCTGTTGATGCAGAAGAAAACTTTCAATGTCGTCACTTTACAATCGATGGTCCTGATGGAGAAAAGCTGGTAGTTCCACCTACGGAGGAAGATATGTTTGTTGATCATAGTTGGACACAAGAAGAGTTGGATGAACAGATGGCTGAAGAGGAGATAGAGGAGGTTGAAGAAGAGTTGGATGAGAGAGTTGTGAATATATCGTCAGGACGGCAGGGAAATGAGTAGCACCTTCTGGAATCCAGGAGCCTGAAGGATGCTGGACCTATCCTGGAGAGCGACAAAGGACCAAAGGACTGGAAAGCTTGGATTTGGAGGATTGGAGTCTTGATAATATCTCTTTTGGAGAAGATGATGCCCCTTCCCTTATTCGACAAGTGTATACTGCTACGGAGGTTGCACAGATGCATGGAGCCAAGCAAACTGCATGGAAGCCCTTAGTAATGAGCGAGGCGTTAAAGTTTCCTATTGAACGACGACCTACAAAGCGTGAACTGTCGATAGCACCCCAATCCGAGGTTGATGATTGGTTTAATCAATCAGGCATAACCATTGGAGAAGCTGCAGATACTTCAGAGAGGCAAGCCAAAGCTCGACGATTATTCTTTACTTGGAAGGACTACTTTGCAAAGCGAGTTCGAGACATTAAGCCTACAGACTTGATTTAACACTCTATTGACCTTCTTCCTAATGCCATACCAAAGAAAGCAAAGATGTGGAAGTATACCCAGCAGGAACGGGAATTTGCATCAAGGATCTTTCCAGAAATGGAAGAGGCAGGTATTCTTGTCCGTGGGAGTAGTGTATGGGGAGCATGTACAAAGTTTCCTCCAAAGAAGGAGACAGGAAAGCTTCGAGTTGTTCATAATTTCATGCCTGTGAACGAATACACTATTAAGCCGCAATATTCTACATATCTAATCGATGAGGTTCTAGAGACCATTATTCGACCTTCCTATACGAACTGGTTTATTGCAGATGTGTTACGGATCCTAAGGGTGTGGTCTAGCACTTGCGACAAAAGGCCGTCGGGGACTTGATAAGATAAGATGTATGCAGTTGATTTAGCTCGAATAACTTATATTGGAACTAAGGCACTATCACTGAGGTTTCTCTAGCTACATGCTTGCGGGTTTATATAGTGGTGCCGTGCCCATATCCGGTGAGTCTGTTTCCTGAGTCTTTTCAAGCGGACTCTAGGGGCGGACTCATGAGTCCGTTCCGTGAGTCCTCCTAAGCGGACTCTCCTCGCGGACTCAGCACGTGACGGTGAGTCCGCACTATGAGAGCCTCTGAATGGACTCTTTCACTCGCGACAGTTCCGGCATCTCCGGTTGGTCCTGCCTCGCTTACGGGATTCTACGGGTTTCTATGTACAACCGTAACAAGATGCATCTAATGGCTATTGGGCTATCCGTATTCAGCCTGGAGATGAGCATAAGGCTGGAATCGTTACACCGCATGGACTATATCTCTACTTACGGATGGGGCAAGGACTTAAAGGAGCTGTTCATACCTACTCGCAGTTTACCGATCTTGTGTTTGAACCTTTGCCCAGGACTAGCAAGACACTTCCTTTTCTTTCTTTTATCGGAACACATAAAGGCAGTGGCTTTTCTCCCTTCATGGATGATCATATTGGTGGCTTTAGGGACTTCGACTCCCAGTTTATATTTCTATATGAAGAGTATTTCCCACGGATTGCATTTGGACCAGTTTACCTATCAGGGCCTAAGACGAAAGCTTTCTGTACCTCGTTAGACCTTGTTGGATTTTCTGGAAGTGTTGAAGGACTTCGACCTTCTGTATGGCATAAAGAGAAGATTATGAACTAGTCAGTCCCGAAAAACAGACAAGAACTGGAAGCATTCATTTGGCTGACACTATTTTTACAGATCTTTATTCCAGGACGAGCGGATCATGTTCTTTAGCTGAAGAAAGCATATATGGTTCAGGTTCCTATAGAGCTTACCCCTAAGGAAGGTGACGAAAAAGGGAAAGACTCAGTCAGGATGCAATGGAAAGAAAAAGAATGGGAATGGATAGAAGAGTAGCAAAAGTCCTTCGACTACATCAAGAAGTGTATCTCAGAGAATGCTATGTCTGGTGCTGATCCTGATCTTCAATATCACCTAGCTACAGATGCAAGTAAGACTGGACTAGGAGGAGTTCTTTTTCAGTTGCATAAGGAACCAGTGGGAATAGAAGCGCAGCCAAAGTATCGAACAAAAGAAAGAGTTATTATATTCATGTCTTTCTGACTAGCAGATGCTGAGACCCGCTATGGCACAACTGATAGAGAAGCTTTGGCAGTGGTCCAATGTCTTGCAGAAGTTCATTAGCTAGTTGTTGGAAGTCCTCATCCCACGGAATTATATACCAACTATGAAGCTTTAAAGTCGATCTTATGGAAAGGAACAGAGGCCTCAACTCGCATCATAAAGTAGCAGGATAGATTGAATGAATATGACTTTGAGGTTCACCATCGAGCAGGGAAGTCCCATATCATTGCAATTGCAGACGAACTAAGCAGAATGCCAACCCGATATACCACTATTCCAAAAGTAAAGGATAGTGAAAGGATGACTTATCCGTCAACAGTACATGCTCGTACAGATCCCTATGTCAAATATCGGCAAAGTAAAGAATATGGAGACATTGTGGACTTTCTGACTGATGGAGTGGTCCCATTACGGCAACAAAAGCTAGGAGCCAGCCAAATCAAGAATGTTCGAAGGAAGGCTCAGTCATATCTGCTTATAAATAATGGACTCATGAAGAAAGAGAGAAATGGGAGTATTGCTAGATATATTCTAAGGGAAGAAGTCCCAGCAACACTTCGATACCTTCATGATGGATGTGGACACTTTGCCGATGCTATTACCATGGACCGAGCAGTTGGACAAGTATACTGGCCTTTAAGGACTCATGACATTAAAGCATATTGTCACTCCTGCAAGACTTGTCAGAAGCTAGAACTAAGGAGAAAGAGTACAACACTAATGCCAATCATTAAGTTTGAGCCCTTGGCTATGATGGGGTTAGATTTCTTAGGCCCGATCACTCCTAGTTGTAAAAAGACAGGAGCAAAATACATGCTTATAGCAGTTGACTACTTCACCCGATATACATGAATATGACCCTATGGTTCAGCAGATGGCAAAGCAGTTATCTCTTTCTTTCACAACTTCATTGCACTGAACTTTGGCTTTCCTTATTCCTTATATTCAGACAATGGTTCTCACTTCGTAAAGGATCCAGCCGCTAGTTACTTTGCATCCAAGGGAATCCAGCATTATGATGCACTAATATCACATCCTTCTTCAGTTGACCTAGTGGAAAGGACAGTACAGCTAGTTCTTAACAGATTCCGTGCTCATTGCCTTGATAATGGACAACATGGAATGGATACATGGGATTAGCAACCGGCAATATTATGCAAGCAATCAACACAAGGCTTATGAAGATTTATGGGTTCATACCAGCAGAATTGATGTTCGGATATAAGCCATTGATGAACCGTAGTCTTGGGCAAGAGTCTGAGGTTGAGGATCTAGAGGAGTATGCATCACATTTATGTCGGTTGTATCTAGAGGGAAGAGATGAACTCCGGGAGCAAGCATGGGAAGCTATGACCGCTATATATAAAAGAATGGAAACGCAGAAAAATCCTGTCTAGACTTGACCAAAGGAAAGAGACCTTATATTACTTTAGAATGCACAGCTAGAGAAGAATCTTGGTCGGAAGTTGGAAAGCCGTTGGTCAGAACCTCACCGTCTAGTGAAGGTCAATCCCGGGGGTGTAAGTGGACTGGTGTGCAAGCTATATAGTGATGGGGAAGATACAAAGAGGATCCACCTGAACGACATGAAGGTATATTGTCCACGATCAGATTATCCGAACCTGATTGTAAGTCATATATCAGTTGTACATACAAGAGAAGCAATGAAGTATGCTGGGTTTTCTGGACAGAGAGCTGTGGATCTTACCTGTAGGCAATAACCTGCATGATAATATATGCGACAAACCGATATCCTGGTGAAAATTTGGCATGGGTCCTTATTGGGAAGTTAGGTCCCCTATTTTACTTCTAGCAAGAAGAAGGTTTAAAGTTCCTCACAACTATTCGCTTTTTACATGTCAACACATAATGTATACACTTTATTCCTGGGAGACAGCATATACAAAGGGCTGGGGTAGATTACTACTTGCAGATCTACCTCACTTCTGCAAGAGGAAGGCTGGTTGGGCGCTTGAAGAAAGAAAAGGGAAAAGAAAGTCTCTACATGGTAGAAATAGGGAAGCGACTCGGCGTCACGTGATTTCTCGGCATGCGCCCAAAATTCTCCTGGCCAGCTGCAATTTTTAGACTCTAGAGAGCAACACCAAGTCAATTCAGCATGACAGACTCCTTGCAGAAGCAACTTGACTACTTCATTGAAGACCTCAAGACTTATGATGATTTTGTTCATTCTAGCAAGGGCTTATGCAGTGCAGTTAAGTCTCAACTCCTAAGATGGGCCAAATCCAGAGAAGATATGTAGACCATTCAGATTCCAGTATTGTAGAAGGATCTTTGGAGGGAAGCACGCATAAGGAAGAAGCAGGATTTTCTGGACCAGGATTGGCATCAGCTCCAACTTTATCCGGCCAGCAGGAAGCATCCTACAGATTCTTGACAAAAAGGGACGCATACTTGCTTACAGAATTTCCCTACCTGAGAAACACCTGCAGCAGTTAGCCAGTACAAAGTACTTTATACCCCCTAGGACATTTAAGCAACATAGCCGAGGTATCACTAGCAATAGGCACTGGGGCCTCTGGAAAAAATATGTGGTGGAGCCTAAAATAACTGCAGACTACCTTAAGGATTTACCCCGCTCACAACAATGGCTAGAGGAAAACCAGGAATTATTTCAGCATTTCAGCAATATCCTGTGCCTATTAGACCCCAAGATGTATGTCAGGTTCAGCAGCATTAAGAGATTTTTGCTAGAGAGAGTAGTGCCCACATGTGGGGCATGGTATGCCTGTGCACTTTACCTGAACATGACTGCAGATGGGACACAACACCAAGACAGGAGCGACTATTACTGTGGGCTGAATGTGACAGTAGGCTAGGGTAGCTTCAAGAGTTCTAAGCTAGTGCTATGGCAGTTGAGGGTTGTATTGGAGACTTTATCTGGAGACGCAGTCTTTTTCATGGATAGATTAATCACATACAACACTGTGGACATTCAAGGCGGGGTCAGAAACCTCATGAACTGCTTTGTGCACCAAGCACCACTGAGCTGGAAGGACCAAAAGTACAAAGAATTGACTGGATTTGATCGAGCTATATACAGCAAGAAAAGGAAGCATCATGCCGGACACCTTGAGCACACTGAGACTCCACCATGCAAGGAACACCAGAAAAAGCGACAGCAACAGTACAACACCACCCAGTATACCTAGTAGAAAGAGACATTGGGTGATGCCGAGCGCGCCAAGATAATGTCGCGCGCCGAGATGATATCGTACGATGGCAATGGCAATGGCGATGGCGGCGGCGATGGTGGCAGCAATGGCGACGCCGAGTGCGCCAAGACAGCATCGCGCGCAGGAACCAGATCGCCAGATCGGGCAGAACCTCCCCAAGGTAAGTAGCAGGATAGATTCAAGCAGAAGGGCAAGGAGAGACAGAGCACGGTGGACGATGCCGAGAGCGCCGAGAGCGCGATGGACAGGGGCATGGAAGACGAGCTGGACGCGATGTATGGGCTGAGGCTGGGGGACGAGGACGATGACAAGGATGGGAACGAGAAAGGAAAGGAGGAGGACTAGATCTATAACCAGTTTCTTTTGTTAGCACACATTCATTACTCTCATTCATACTTACCTTCGTGAAAAGAGAGAGCCTGCGAGGTCCTTGGGTTAGAAGGGAGGCGGCTGTGGAGGCAGAATCTGAGCCCGGGCGACTAGCTAGAATTCTTGGCGCGGGTAGCTTACCTACCTTGCTGCCGCTCATTTTTCGTAGTATGTAGTGACATGAAGCAGAGCATTGAGTACCCTACCCACCGGCCCCGATACTCTCCACAGTACTATGGTTGCAGGCATAAGTAATGTTAGTGCGGTATATACAATTTTGCGTGTTCACGCTAACATTACTTACCCCGGCTACCATAGTAGTTACTTTGTTCCCATTCAGTTTCATTTTTCCTTTCTAATAAACTCAGCTATATTCTCATATAACTGATTATACTTTAAAGGGAAATTTATTAAAATATCACAATTTTTGCAAACTATTTGCTAATCTACTATAATTTTGCTTATGCAAACTTATGAAAACATATATATTAGCTATTTTAGTTTTTTCATATAATGAATTTTCAATTTTCTACTTCTTATATTATAAAATTACATATATATAATATCTTAAGAAGTATCTATATCACTTCTTAATATATTTACAAACTCATATATCTAAGCATTTAGATCTAATCCTTGTGAGTATAGTTTACAACTATATGGCAACTGTCATGAATATAGATTCCAAGTGCTTGGAATACAAGATAGGACTACTTCTATTCGACGATTCAAAGCTAAAAAGAAGAGGAGATGTTGAAGAAGACATCGTGTTTATATATATAAGAAGAGAGAGCTCTCGAACTCATCATGAACTGTTACAAGCCATGCTAGCCATAGTTGGGCTCGCTAGCTACACTACAAATAATAGTGGTTCGTGGTGTGGCTTGTTCGTAGGTCCGTTAAGTAGTAAGTACGGTTGAGGTCTACATAGAGTCTTGTATCATAGTTAAAGCCCATGTAAAGGTTTGAGGGCTTTGCACAAGGTTTGTGGGTCTGGTGATGAATTCATACAGCTTGGTGAGGCTTGTAGAGGCTAGATCGGAGGCTCATAATATTACCCCTCTCTTTGAACCAAGTTCGTTCTCGAGCTTGTATTTCTCACATCTATACTATTGTCGTCAGGTCGAGTATCTGAGTACATGTCTTTTTAGATGTATTCTAGCCAATATTGGACGTTTTTTGACGGTCCGGGCTATATAGAGTTTCATTTGTGGAAGTTACGTAGGGTGATAGGGTTGTTGCTTAGCGAGGAGGCTAGATACCATTCTAGGTTCAGGTCCTAGCTTTTTCATTGAATTCTGTATTTTAACTTGGCACATATGAGCTTAACTACAAGAATCTGTTTTACTTTGTATTTGGTTTTGTCATCTTGTAATTCTAATGTCAGGAGCCTGCGCTGGCCGCAGGAATGCTATGCAGCAGGGTAACCCTGTGTGGTTTCCATTACTGTATTTAGTCGATCGGCTGAGCCTCAGGAGGAGGCCAGCGATCAGTTCTTCTACATACTAGAATCGATCCTCTTGCCTTCTGACATCGTACCCACCTGTAGCCTACCCAGCGGGTCGTCAGCGACCCTCAGTAGAACTCGGCGCCCCGACCAAGCCTACACACGTCTACGTCGACCCGCCGTCGTGCCATCAGCGACCAGGCCAGCCGGACAGCATCACACTGCCATAACCACCCTAGGGGTCCCTGCAGGAGGCGACCCTTACATCTAATAGTGCAGACTCGGGGTTTGATTAGTCTGGTAGGGGGTCATTTGGGTCCTTGTGTAACTTTTTGGCATAGAAAACTGAATGTACCTTCACTGATTGTGGTAGCTTGAGTTTCAAGGAATGTCCTATCTTTTCAAGGATTTTATATAGTCCTTCCATTTGGTTTGTGAGCTTGTGGCTTGGTCTGTTATTTTTCAAGTGCTTAGTCATAAACTGTTAGGCTTCAGGTGGTTGGCTGCAGGTGCTCGGAGTGGTACGAGGAGAGACGAGTACTCGTATGTGGTATAACTTGTGGCTCGCAAGTGGTTCATATAGACTTGTATTACTATTAAGATACATGAGACATATAACGAAGTGTATTCTATATACAATAAAGATGTTGACCAATGAGGTTGCAAGAAGCATCCTCCTCACACTCTAAAAGAAGGTTACAGGCCTTAGCGAAGCGGGCATAACTTGCTTAGCGATCCGAGCCTTGAGCTACTTATTACATGACCCAGACTTTGTCTCCCATATCAAAGTCTACTTCTCATCAGTGCTTATTAGCTTGTCGTGTATATCTGTCTTGGGCTCATATCATATTTTCTTTTACATGTTGCCAGGCCTCATGAAGTTAGGTGATAAGTGACTTAGCATCATCCTGGTTAAGTTTTTCTTTGGGTGTGCTTAAACTGGTTCATGAGTTCCAATCGAGCGATGTTCGAGGTTCGTAGCTCCTTTCCATAAAGAAGGGAGATTATTCAATTGTTTCGCACTATAGTAAGGACTGCTGGTAGTCGATTATAGTAACTCACTCATCTCAATTGTCCTGATAGTAGTTTATATATAGCTATAGGCATTAGTTGAAGTATTGATTGACAATTTCTGTCTACTCATCGGTTTGTGGGTGGTTTGCAGTAGAGAGTTTAAGCTTCATACTTATTCATTTGCAGAACTCATTTCAGAAGTCTAACACAAACTGGGGGCCCTTATCGGAGATGATAGTATCTGGTATTTATACTTGCAGAATTACATATGAGAGAAATAGGGGTACGAGCTTTCTTACAGTTATGGTGTCTGATATACGTATAGTGATATGCCGCTTACTTAGGCGGTCGATGAAGATAACTACCATGTTGTGCCTATTTCTACTTTCAGGGCATATTTTAAAGTCGACAGATATATATTGCCATGAGTGGTTAGGGATGGGCAGCGGGTGGAGGAGACCGGGTCTTTTATTTTACGGTATATATAATCGTCGATAGGCATGGCAGTTGCTATGATATTAATTGATGTTATTCCCTTAGTTCAGCCAGTAGAATTGATTCTGAATGAGCTGCCACAGTTTAGCTCATCCAGGGTGGCCCACCAGGGGTTGCTCATGGGTTTTTTTAATAAGAGTAGTTTGTAGTAGCATTCTGGCTATTAGCTGACTATCTAGTATATACAGTTTCCCATATTGTAATAATAGACCATCTCGAAGTTGCCAAGTGCTTTGCTTCTCGTCTTTAGCCTTGGGTCAAAGTTTGTCTACTTTATATGAGGTTTGGTTCGCAGCCAGGAGCTCGTTTATGAGTTCAATACTATTGTGGCCTTCTTCAGTGTTGTCTGAGCATGGAGATATATCAACAAGCGCAAGCTGAAGATCTCAGATCACCTCTCGAGTGAGCTTGTCTTGTGGAAGGAGTATTTAGGTGCGATGGGCAATAATTAGCCAGCTCTGAGCTGTGGTATCCTCAAGTTTCTAGCTCAGAGTATCCACCCTTTCATTTGATCTTCCAGTTTGGTATGCGAGCTTGAAATGGTATCATGGTAGGTACTCCGCCCAGTGAGCTTGTCTCGCAAATAGTCTTTTTGTAGTCATGAAGTATTCTAGTACTCGGTAGTTCAAGTAGATCTGTGTAACGGAGCTACGAGAGCTCGGACCACGGAGTGAGCCTTGCTCGAATTGCCAAGGTTCGCGGCTCGCGAACCCCTTAAGAGACCGACGAGGATGCTTCTTGCAACCTCATCGGTCAACGCACCTATTGTACATAGACCATCGTTAGAATAAACCTACTATATACCTACTACGAACCTCGAACACGCGTACGAACCACTAGTTCGTAACCCTGTCGAGGCGACCGTCTGACCGTTATTCCGTTCGAGCACCTGCGACCACTCTCACGGACCCTAACAATCTGGAAAGGTGCCTTTTGTAGTTCCTTAAGCTCAGCTCACCATTTTCTGAGTGAGAGGATGATGGCGAGCATTTTTTTATTGTAGATATCATAGTTCAGCTCAGCCGGCTGCATAGTCTTCGAGAAGAAGGCTACTGGATACTACAGTCCTGTTAGAAGATCCTGTTGAGATAAGACTCTAGCTACAACCCTATTCAAGATGTCCATCTCTACTATAGTAGGTAGCTCATAGTCATAATGTCGTAAAATAGGTACTTTGAGCATTATTTGCTTCAGTTTGTTGAATGCCTCCTGGTATTGGTTGGTCTATTTATAGGGAAGACCCTTCCACATGAGGGTGTTTAGGGGGCTTGTGATATACCCATACTCCTTAATGAATTGGCAATGGAAGTTGCAGAACTTTAAGAACCCCTGTATTCTCTTGACCATAATGGAAGCATTCCAGTTCTTAACTACTTGTATCTTATTTGGGTCCATTTTGATGCTTATTATAGATACGATAAAACCTAAATACTTAGTTCATGCGGTTCAGAATTCTGACTTGTTGATATTGGCTTGTAGACTAGTATGTAACGGTGCGCGGGCTATATGTGCTCATGTTGACGGGTTGGCGCATAGGGTAACTCAAGGGGGTTATTGAACTGCATCCTGTATATAGTCATCTCGCTGGTCTCAGAGGCGAGGCCAGCGATCAGTTCTCCAATCCACTAGAATCAAGCCTCTGCCTACGTTCCACATCTCGTAACCGCTTCCATATTGCGACCTGACATGTACCCAAACCCCCTAACCAGCCAACTCTAATCATAGGCCCGATTGTAGCCCCTAATCGCCAGGATGCACACCTGGCGACCGGCAAGCGTCACACTGCCACGAAGTCCTCAAGAGACCGCTCCTTACATAGTATTTTGTAGGTACTCAAAGACCTTTCGAACATGTTTGTCATATTTGAGGGGGTCTTCTAAGTATATTAATATATCATCGAAGTACACAATACAAAAGCTATCTAGGTAATCAAAAAAGATATTATTCATATATCTTTGGTATGTGGCTGGACTGTTCGTGAGGCCTTCCCATAGGATTTTATATTTGCAGGCCCTGTACTTTATATAAAATATAGTTAGTTCTTCAGAGTCTGGATCTATTCGTATATGGTGGAACGCTTGTTGAATATTAAGTTTTGTATAAATCTTGGCCTTGGCCAGTCTTGCAAGCATCTCATCAATAAAGAGTAGTGAGTATTGATTTTTGTGAGTGAGATCGTTTAGTTTCCAATAGTCAACACAAAATCGTAGCTCACCACTTGGTTTTTTCACAAATAGGATGGGGGAGGCAAATGGCGATTAACTTAGCTCGATGAATCTTTGTTGGAGGTTTTTCTTGAGGAAATGCTTATTCTCTTGAAGTTCATGAGTCGACTAGTTATATAAGGGAGAATAGCTTAGACTTTCAGGTCCCTTTGAGTCATCGATGCTGATTTTATGATTATAGGAGCAGTGGGGTGGTAGCTTATTCAAGGCTTCCTGGGAGAAGATATTTACATAATTGACAAGCTCAGAAGGTAGTATTCTTTTTAGCTATTCAAGTTCTGTTTCGTCAGATCATTGGGAGTATCTAAGGCTGGCCTTGAGCTCATGACTGATTTTGGACAGTGATATTACGAAGAACAGATTTTCTTTCCTTTATAGGTTGAGTCGAAAAGCAGCTGTGGAGATCCTGCAGATATTAATCGAGAGCTTGTTCTGCTTGGGTAGCTTCTTTTTGGTTAGTTGGGTACTTGTGAAGGTGTTTTGGATTGTGCTGTCTTTAAGCTTAACCTGCCTTGTCCTATATTGGTTGACCAATTCGTACCTTTATGTCCATAGGTTTGTAGATTTATGTTTGAGGATTTGTGGTTTCCAGAACTCGCTTGCAGCTATGAATGTATCTCGACAGTTCGTGTCCTCTTGATGTGATGAAACTGCTGTTTCTGTCTCGAAGTGATCTTTTATGGTGGTTATGATCTTATTTCACCCAATGGTTTGCGGCCAGTCATTAGGCCATATTAGTTTTCGGCTTTTGCAGTTGATTAGGATGCCTATCTAAATGAACTATTTTCATATGAGTATTATATTGTGGTTTCTTAAGCCCAATGTTACAAATCTCTGATCTGAGCCTCACCGAGCTGTATCAAGCTACATGAGTTCATCACTAGACCCACGAACCTCACACAAGGCTCTTGAACCTCCACATAGGTCTCAACAATGATGCAAGACTCTATGCGAACCTCAACTGAACTTACTGCCCAATGGACCTATGAATGGGCTACATCGCAAACTACTACTATTCGTAGAATAGCCAGCGAACCCACCATGGCTAGCATGACTCATGACAGTTTGTGGTGAGTTCGAGAACTCTCTTTTCCTATATATATAAACGCAAAGTCTCCTTCTACACCTCTTCTTCTCTTTAGCTTTAAATCGTCGAATAGAAGTAGTCCTACCTTACTTTCTAAGCTCCCGGAATCTATGTTCGTAATAGAATATAATTAGTTTTTGTTCTCTTGATGACTGTAATGCAACTTTTGTTGGAAAATTGCCTCATATCTGTAGTGGGCCCGACTCTTCATAGTAGCTACTATGGAGTGGTGGGAATAAAGTAGGTAAGCTACCTGCGCCAAGAAACCCAACTAACTGCTCAGGTTCAGAATTCGCCTCCATACTACTGTGTTTGATCAAACACTGCACCTCTCCGAGCAAGTGTAATGTAGCTGGGAAATCACTCTAAGTTTGAGATTTTTCCTTTTGATAGCAGGATAGCGGTATGTGAACTTCATGCCTTCTACTCTCAATGATGATTTTTGCTCTGATCTCTGCTTTCTAAACCATAGCTTCTGCCAGAAAATCGCGAGCAACAACCCATTCAGGTAGATAAGCTTTGTGTGCGCAGAGCGAATAACATCATCCCCTTACTACATGAGAGACCTAATATAATGGCGCGTGGGCTATGTAGGCTCAGGTCGACAGGTTGGCGCATAGGGTAATCCAAGGGGGTTATTGAGCCGCACCCTGTAGATAGTTATCTCACTGGCCTCAGGAGTAAAGCCAGTGATCAGTTCTTCAAGCTATTGGAATCGAGCCTCTGCCTACGTTCCATATCTCGTAACCGCTTCCATATCATGACTCGACATATACCCGAACCCCCTAGCTAGCCAACCCCAAACATAGGCCCGATTGTAACCCCTAGTTGCCAGGACGCACACCTGGTGACTGGCAAGCATCACACTGTCACGAAGTCCCCAGGAAACCACTCCTTACACCTAGCGGCAAATTCAATAGACTGATCCAATCCTAATAAAAATATATTTGTATTACGATTCATATCGTAACTCTAATTATTTTAATGGTCATGCCTTTTGTGAACGAAAACTAATGATGGCATAGATATTTATGACCAAACTACTATAGGAACCCAAAAATGCGATTCACTCCTGTTTCGCTGCGTTTGTTTGAGCATGCTTTGGCGAAAATGTACTGTTGTTCTTTTCCTGCCCATCTTCTTTGGTATTATCTCCAATATCCTATTTCAGTTTGAGTATATCTTTATTATTATATGATTATCACATATATATTTACAGTGTTCGATTTATCATCAAAGGCATTCTCAGCTGAGTGATTCCTACTGGACCTGTGGGCATTGATCACCTCCTGTAACGCAATAAGCTCATTATCATCAACAGACAAATTACTAGTGGTGGATGCATTGTCCTTGATAAATTGACAGATAGAAAATGCATGACAGAATTCCTCACTTTCATCATCACTCTGAAACTTGAATGGTGTTAGAGAACTGTTGACAGCGTCGAAAAATCAAACTATGAGATGCATGATGAACTGAGGAGCCTTAACTGAAGACCACTTCAGAGTCATTTCCTTGACAGCTGAAGAGTATTTGACTGCAGCTAATTGCACATATCTCCAAATATGAGGCTTTGGTCTTTTTATAATAGTGTCCTAAGTGTAGTATTCGACCCAATTGCTCCAAAAAGGACTATCCGTTTGTATCAACCAGTTAATCATTTGGTTGGAAGCAGTTTTGATGACTTTTCCTTCATCATCAACGGTTGTCGTAAACCCCATAGATGTGCTAACGGTTGCCCAATTACTGTACTTGATGGGGGCTGATATGGTATTTGAGGGTTTTTTTTTGTATCCAAAGACTCTTGCATTAGTACTTTTTGTGGTACTGCAAGAATAATTCCTGAAGTGACAAGCTATTGATTTGTTAGTATCTTTAATTTTGATATATATAGCTATGTTCACTTGCTTTATATATCGGAGCAGGGATTTCATTGAAAGACATTATAGTTGGGTAGCTAAGGTGATATATTTATAGCTACTGAATCATTTGAAAGGGTAATTATGCGCTCTGTGGGCTGGAACTTTAAGATTGATGACTGAGATAAATGATGAGATTAAGGCTCATAGTCAAGATTTAGTGTATTCACTGACTTTTAGGTAATGAGCTGAACTAAAGTAATAGTTGAACTTATTTATCGGTGCACACGACCCCTCTCAAGCTCCTCTCAGGTTCCTTTTCTTTAGCCTGTGTTCACAAAAATTAAGAATCAAGCTATTATCAGTTAATGTGAATTATAACTATTTGTTTCCTCCTTCACTTCTTTCTTACCTTCTATAATTACTTTTTACATATAGTAGATTCTTTTGATTTAGAACTTGTAAGCCCAATCTACTATCATCTATCACATCTACTTCTCTTCTGTCTTTTCATAGTTGCTTTCTACTCATATCAGATTCTCTTGCTTCAGCACTTTGTTTGAAGACAATTTGTCAACCAAGAACCTGTTCATTATCGCTATGGCTTCCGACAAGCTGTCATCTACAACTTCAAGATCATATAGAAGTCATGAGGCCACCATGGCATGTCTTAACTTTTCAAGCATTGATGAGCTATATGCCTAGTATTGAAGTGATATGTTTCGTCTTTTTTGAAACAAGTTCAATGATGGCTATTTGAAAAAAGTTTACTCAACGAGTACAACTGGATCCCATATAGAGTGGGGACCAGACTTTGATGCCATCATCAGACAAATCGGACTTGGGGAAGAGTTTGGGAAGCAGCGATTTTTGGGCCATGTGACCCATGAAGAGTCATGGCTTAGAGACAATTGGTATGCATACCTTATGTTCAAGATTGTGAATATCAACATATACAACAAGACAAGTTTATTCTATAAGAAAAATGAGCCGAACATCAATCGACATTACTAGTTGGCATATTATGCCATACTGAACTACATTAGATACAGTAACAATCTTACTAACAATCCTATCATTTCTGAGTTGGCACTTGCTATCAGTTTTACTAATAGTGTTAGGGATGATACAAGCAAAATTTTCAAGTCAAAAAATATGACAGTCATTTGGAAGAATGCAAATAATCAAGTTAACGGCTACCCTTTGAATGTAGAAGGGACGGAAGATGTTTTCCACCTACCGCTTGCCTTCAGCCTACCAACGATGGTATCGATTCGCAATCGAGTACGAGACCACTTTAGTTTCAATAGCATAGAGTTAGAAATCGCTCATCTCTTAATGAATAGCTAAGACGATGATATAGATAACTATGAATCCATTCAATTAACTAATGATATTTGGTCAAAGATTCATTCTGCTATTCCAGGCATGCAGAGCCGGATTTACATCATAGTGGAAACTCGCAACTCGCATAATAGAGTACCGGTTATTGTAAGTCCTTAAAAAGTATATTTAACAAAAATTTACTGATAGTTATTATTAGAAATATGATGATTCCTTAGTATAACTTCCAATAACCACAAAGCTCTTAGACGCCAAGAATGAACCCTTAGACTGCTATATTAACAAGATCCTGAACTTCATTGGAACATTTGATCCAGAGTCCATTACTATGGAGCAAGAGCATTAAGATAAGAAATGATCATTTGAACACCGGATTTGCCAGTACGAAACACTTTTCAATATTACCTCTTTGACTTAAACTAGAAATCTGAATGCCAATATGATGTGAGAAAGTGTGATAGTGGCGGATATAGACGTTCGCAAGGCCAACCAACAGTCCAACATGTGGAGGAAATAGTTGGAATTATTGGGAAGCACTGATAGTACTGTCAAACTTAGTTATCTCGAGCAAGCCGCCGCTGCCGTAATCTTATAGTTTCAGGACATAACTTCAAAGGAGAAGTCCATATTCAAAGAACAAGAATTATAGCTAGATAACGTAAGACTCCAACTTGAGAATGAAGACGAAGCCTATACTGGGTTAGATATCCACAACCGGATGCAACCTCATATATTCAGTATGAATCCGAATATAATCCTCAAGTTTTGGTAAGTAGTTGGTATCTGAGATTTCTATCGGGGTTATCTTAAGGGAGGGGTATTGGCAGATGCTGTCAGCCTTGGAAAGACTATTGTGGTCTTGTCCTTGATTCAGTTCAAATACAATCTCCGCAGTAGCATTGGTACGGTTTGGGAATGCGTTCATCAATACGGACTGCCCAAACCTACCATAATTGTCATTCCCTCAACCTTAATTCTGCAGTGAATCAACAGTATCCGGGAGCATTTGCCGGATTTCACTATTTGCATCTACTATTACGAACATAGATTCTGGGTACTTGGAAAGCAAGATAGGAGTACTTCTATTCAACGATTTAAAGCTAAAGAGAAGAGGAGATGTAGAAGGAGACTTCATATTTATATACAAAAGAGAGAGCTCTTGAAACTGCTGCAAACTGTCATAAGCCATGCTAGCCGCAGTAGGTTTGTTGACTATTCTACGAACAGTAGTAGTTTGTGGTATGGCCCATTCGTAAGTCCGTTAGGCGGAAGGCCTAGTTAAGGTCTACATAGAGTCTTGCATCATTGTTAAGGCTCATGTAGAGATTCGAGGACTTTGCACGAGGTTCATGGATGTGGTAATAAGCTCATGCAGCTTGATGCGGCTCGGTGAGACTAGATCAGAGGCTCAGATCAGAGGTTCGTAACATCTACTATAGTGGTTTAGACGACAATTCTACCGATGCTATCAAAAAGTTCATCTCCGGCTTTTTGCACAAAGGCTGGTTTGAAACAGACGAAAGTTCTAGCAGGTGCATAATTCTTACCTCATATAAAACTATGGCTCAGAGACATGGACCCAGCAGATTACAGGGGATATGCTTATCCAAAACCAATATCCATAATGAGTCGGAAGTCAAGGAAGTTAAAGCGAAATGGACAATCCTAGATGATGATTAGGATTGAAGCCTCAAGAGCTATATAGGTGACTTATGTCTTAATAAAGGTTATATAATTAAGGGTGGAAAAATTAGTTCAGCATTTATTGTGTTGAAATAGCTTGAGGCAGACTATACAACAGTAGTTACAGCTACTCCAATGATCAATAATATATCGGATTTTGAAGGAATTTTGAAAATCCTTCAACACAAAAACCTGTAGGCTGATGATGAACTCAAGTGGTTTGGCGTAAAAAGAAATTTCAATCCCTTTACTAATGTCTCATATCCTGGCCACAATTCTAAATAGCTATACCGTACATCGCAAGCTATAAGAAAATATGTGACATATAAAGATATTAATGTGATTACAAAAGGTACTTGATTGCTAGTAGCTATGGAGCTGTTGTAAGGCGCTGACAATGAGACTTTCAAAAGAAGACTCTCAGCCGCATTAGACTACCCAAACTGCTTATGGCTTCCAGAAGACTCAACGACGTTAGTCCTTCGTGACAATGATAAGACTGTAAGTAAGCAACCGCAAGCATCTCTTATAAGCATATAATGTTCAGCGCATTTAGGCGTATGACAGAAACAGTCCCTATCGGATAAAGACATCGCTACAAAAGCAGCATGCCATAAGAATGATACTACAAAAACAGCAGAGACACCCTATTGATAACATTGTCATTACCAGCAGAAGGCAGGATAATGGGTATATAGCTATGAGACAAGGTAGTTGGCATATAGCCGGCGAAACCATGTATTTAAGTAGTCTGCTGCCTATAGTAGAATAGGCAGCAATTAGTTCTTCTTCTAAGCTACAATACTGAGAGCACTTCTGCTAATTGCTTCTTATCCACTGTGATAATCACATTGCTTTGACAAACACACTACAATTGCGCTACGCCAGAGCTACTCCATCATTACTATAAGTTGTCACATTACTATATATCCCCAAGATCCGCGGTACGGTTCTTATAGCTATTTATAATCCAACATGGATACAGATCTAGTATCTCATTTGGGAAGAATGGTCGGAGAATCGGAAATTCAATGCAGCCAATGCAAATTAGGACCATAGAGCTGAATTACAGCCTGAGCGAGCTGGCAAGATACAGGCCACTATATAACTTTGCCATTTCTAATCTTCCTAAAACCATCGATGGTTTAGATAGAACAAAAAGGGTCGCCTTTGATATGAAACACTGGAAATCGCTAAAGTACTACTCCACATGGCTGGAATTCGAATATTTGCTGCGATTCTATGTCGACAAGCTGCAAGAATTCTGTTTAAATACAGACTTCACATTGTGAAACTTGGCGAATTTCATCTATGAAAACAATCCAAAGGCCCAGTCACTAGAAGACTCCTTGACCAATCTTCTTGAGTGGTTCACAGATGGATCGCCTAAGATTAGATGGATATGTTGGGTCCTTGTTAAGTTGACTGTTAAGCGCAGAGAAAAACTCATCATCTGAGTTCAATTCCCATGGCAACAGGAGCTCCTTTACTTAGTATATCACTTTCAATGCCTTTCTTGTTACTTGATGCTAACACAATATCACCATTTTATAAAGGAGATTAATATTGACGTACAGCAGTATCATTTGGGCCTTGGTTCCCATGACTGCCAGCATCTAGTCAAAAAGTTTCATAAAAAGTAGCACGAAGTCATAGTCCTTATATTTAGCTATTTGGTGAACTACTGTGGGCTGAATCCATATGGTCATTGCCAAAATATCTTGATATTTGAACCAGCTCCTAGCTCCCCAGTAGAGTTCCAAGGGGTTGGGCATGTATATTGGGTCGGACAAAAACAAACTATGTAAGTTATCCGTCTTTACTTGTAGCAGTCTTGGAATGAATGGGGAGAAAGTAATGGTTCTGTCAAGAAGCTCCCAGCTCTTATAGCCGAACTTAATATAAATATCTTTGGTACGAACGAAGACTCTGATAATGACTCTGGCATGTTATTAAGGGACCAGAATATTAGCATTAGGTGATACATTATATTTAGTAAACGTCTAGTCCCAGCCGAAAAGAGGCCAGAATTGGATGCTCTAAAACTGGAAGATTTGCTGATGCAAATTTCGACAATGCTGAAGAATTAGTGAAACTTCAGGTTCACGATTAAAAAACAGATCTAATGGAGATGGCAAGAATAGTTACATTCAGCGATTGGTATGAAAAGCGAAGGATAAGTATTGAGAGGGATTGGTATGGAAGGCAAAGGATAGGTATTGAGAGGGATTTGATATAGAAGGCAAAGGATAGGCATTGAGAGGGATTAATATGGAAGGCGAAGGATAAGCATTGAGAGGGATTGGTATAGAAGGCAAAGGATAGGCATTAAGAGGGATTGATATGGAAGGCGAAGGATAAGCATTGAAAAGGATTGGTATAGAAGGCAAAGGATAGGCATTGAGAGGGATCGCAGTTAATATGAATAATATATGGTCAGGCTAATGTAGATAGAAGCAGGCTATGTCATCGTGAGGCACTTTTGTGACTAGGCTATATACTGCAATGCATATAAGCCAAGGAAATACTCTGGTGGAGCTTTGTATAATCCTGCTGTCTCAAATCAGTCCAGATCAATGCCCAATTAACAAACACGAGATACACTACAACACAAGAGGAGCTTACCGGAAAGCTACTGCATGGTATGGCACAGAGCGGCGCAGTGCAGCTAGACAGAAGCCAAGCCAGTATCACTATAAGGCACTTTTGTGACTGAGCTATATACTGCAACGCATATAAGCCAATTCCACGGCATCCCAAAACTCCAGAGACCTGTGCCCCATGAAGAGTCAGTTGAGGTGCAACGACAAGTAGGTCATGCGGGGGTTGGGTCTCTGCTGCAAGGCAAAACCTGAGAGATGATCCAACATCAAAATCCCTCAGAAGCATCGATACGGGAGGGGAGGCATGCAAACTTTGGTCGCTGAATGCCTTACATTAGTCTTCTTAGCTGCGGCATGACTAGTTCAGGGGAGCTTGAGGGGAGGGAAATGGATCTAAAAGGGCCGACCTATATGCACGGCGGATAAGGGAACCAAGCATTGCGAAGTGCTGATGTGTGTTGTATTGTTAGTAAAGGAAGGAAGAAAAAGAATAAGTTGCGAGTAAAAGTGCAGTCTTTATATCTTGCCAAAGCAGCGGTAAGCCTATGGACGCCCTTTGCCTAATATGGTGCCCGCCGTTTCCTGATGCAGGCTTGCTGGCTGGTTTATTACTTAATATGAAGATTATATATAATTATAGTAAAAAAGTGTTTGTTATATTTTTTGTAGTAAAAAACCAGATAGCAAGTCTGTATCAGGAAATGGGGTGCTCTGTATTGGGCAAGGCATATGCACAGGCCCACTACTGCTTTGACAGGATATAGAGACTGCATGCCTGCCTATAACGCTAGATAACAAACGATTGGTAAGTCTTTTGAGCCACTATATATGGATGTGAATATACACAGCAACAAAACTTCATTGTTATGTCTATATTTATAACTAGATACAAGCAAGAATACAAAATCCCATCCATCACACAAGTGAGAACTAAGCTAATAAACAAATACCTTCCCTCATTCTCGTAACAAGATTATATTAATAATGTCAAGTGCTTGGTGAGATAATGAGTTCAACTTCCATATTCTCGTCCTCCTCAAGAGTTAGACCACTCAAGCCGAAATCAAAAGATTTTTTCTTGCTTGCATCTTGAATTGCGGTCAGGCTGGTTTCTCAAGTTGATTAGTCTTTTTCAGGCAAAGTTCTGAAGGAGAAGGCTATTGTAGCATGAATTATGTATCGAATAAACGATATGATTTTAGATTCATGTCTTTAACTCCACTCGTAAAGTTGATTTTGCCAGACTTATAAGTGAATTAACATCAACACACAGGAGATATTAAGAGCAAAAGATTACATACTATGTTGTCATTATCTATTCTTGAAAATCGGAACTTATTATCATCTGTGCTTATGCCATATACTACGGCATTTCGCTGGCCCTCTTGGAGTCTAGTTTTGTGTACAATGCCTATGATTTTCTTAGTATCTAGATACTAGTGTTGTAAGATATAACTTACCTATATAGACAAGAACTTGCCTAGCTGCTACTACAGTCATTTGGTGGTGCTTTGCCTCTACTATTAAAAAGTTTATTCCTATAGACTTAGTGTTGTCGTACTATAAGCTATAATCTACAATTCCACTTAACATCCTCATTTGATCATTGTATTTGACAGGATATTTAAGCTCGGTCTCAAATTAAAAATTGATCTGTACTGGCCTGGATAGTGGCGTCATGGGTCGTAATGTAGGATCAGTTGAAGTTGCAGTAGGCGGGGCATCAGCTAGAGTTACAGCTGGTGGGGTATTTTTTGATATGGCAAGACACTTCTTTTCTGTGATGCAATATACCAGGATATTATTTAATCAACATCAGGTATATGCTTCATTCTCTGGTGATTCTCTCATGATGAAATCGGTCTCTTTTTGAATAACAGCTATTGGTATAAGTAAAGATATATAAGGAGAAATAGGAATAATTTTCAAAGAGCATCTGAAGGGTTGTAAAGTTTATAATACTCCAGAAATCATCTGCCATGATCAGCCTCCTTAAAGCCAAACATCCCTAATACATCCCTGAATTTTGCAGCACTGGCAGAAAACTACATGTTTTTGGTTGGAATGATAGAGTTTTCCAGGATTGATTTGGTGGGAATTACTTATAGTAGTTGCTGCTTCCGCGATCTTCAGAGCGTAATCACAGAGATTCTCCAAGACTTTATGTGATGAAATCGTTCTTTTAGGTAATAAAGCAAGTATATTCTGCTGTATCCACTTAAGAGGGATCACTTTCGTACTCTTCAGAACTATCCTGTAGTGATAGTCATCAATTCTTTAAAAAGTAATCGAGGAAATGTATTGGGGTGTACAGACAGATAAGTCACAGGGTTAGCAAGCGTTAGAGCAGTGCGATATGTCGGCAAGGTGATGGCAAAAACAGCAGCCAACTTCCCTCAAACCGGTAGCCGTTTGGTGGTTTAATAAAGTAAATTATTTGACAAATATTAAGGCTTTATAAAGTAAAGTACAAAGAGTATCTACTTACTAAGTTAGACTAGATTTAATATAATTAGTAGGTAAGTTGACTATGTAATTGACTATTGTTACAATCTAGTCTCTACAAGCCTTATCGAACTACATAAACTCATCACCGGACTTACAAATCTCATGCAAGCTCTCGAACCTCTACATGAATCTTAACTATGATACAAGACCCATAGATCTCTACATAAGCCCTGCTCAAACTCATAAGACTCTATATGAATATAAGGTACTAACAATGAGGTTCTTAAAAGGAGGCTCTCAGCCACGTTGGACTGCCCAAATAGCTTATGGCTTTCAGAAGACTCAACAATGTCAGTCCTCCACGTTAATGACGAGACCGCAAGCAAGCAGCTGCAAGTATCCCCCGCAAGCATACAACGTCCAGCGCATCTAGACGCATAACGAAAACAGTCCCTATCGGACAAAAACATCACTATGAAAGCAGCATGCTATAGAGACGATGCTACGAAGATAGCAGAAACACTCTATTAATAACATCGCCGTTACCGGTAGAAGTCAAGACAATGGGTGTATAGCTATGAGGTAAGGTAGCTGGTGTAGAGCTGGCAAAACCATGTATTTAAGCAGCCTGCTGCCCATAGCAGAATGAGCAGCAATTAGTTCTTTTTCTAAATCATAATACTGATAGCACTTCTGCTAATTGCTTTTTTACTACCATGATAAATACATTGCCTCTACAAACGCATTACTATTGCACTATGCCGGAGCTACTCCACTATTACTATAAGTCATCTGTTAGGGTCCGTGAGAGTGGTCACAGGTGCTCGAACGGGATATCGGTCAGACGGTCGCCTCGACAGGGTTACGAACTAGTGGTTCGTACGCATGTTCGAGGTTCGTAGTAGGTATATAGTAGGTTTATTCTAACGATGATCTATGTACAATAGGTGCGTTGACCGATGAGGTTGCAAGAAGCATCCTCGTCGGTCTCTTAAGGGGTTCGCGAGCCGCGAACCTTAGCAATTCGAGCAAGGCTCACTCCGTGGTCCGAGCTCTCGTAGCTCCGTTACATCATCACACTACTATATATCCCCAAGACTCATATTATGGTTCTTACAATATATATAAAAGTGCACATTGGATATTAATGTATTTTTCTTCCATATACTATATTAAGAGATTGACTCTGATATAATTATTTATGAATTAGGATCTAATTTATTCTATAAGCTAGGCTTATTAGTTGGTCTAGACTATTATCTTTTGTAACAGAGCCATGAAGCTCAGATTATGGAGTAAGCCTTGCTCATATTGCTAAGGTTCGCGACTTACAAACTCCTTAAGAGACTGACGAGGATGCTTTTTACAACCTCATTAGTCAACACACCTATTGTACATAGACCATCATTAATATAAACTGACTATATATACTACGAACCTCGAACATATATATGAACCACTAGTTCATAGCTCCGCTAAAACAACTATCTAATCATGACCCCGTATAAGTATCTGCGACCACTTATCCAGACCCTAATATCTTTGAAAATACCTTAATTAAAAAGAGTTAGAAAATATTTAACAAATTAAAATACTGTCAGGAGCTTACGCTAACTGTAGGAATACTATGCAGCAGGGTAACTCTATGTGGTTTCCATTACTGTATTTAGTTGATGAGTTGAGCCTTAGAAAGAGGCTAACGATCAGTTCTTCTATATACTAAAATCGATTCTCTTGTCTTCTGACATCGTACCCATCTGTAGCTTATCCAGTCGGTCGTTAACAACTCTCAATAGAATTTGGTATTCTAGATAAGCCTATATACATTTACATCAACCCACTGTTGTGCCATCAGCACCCAAGCCAGTCGGGCAGCGTCATACTGCCATAACCACTCTAGGTGTCAGGAACTTGTGCTGGCCACAGGAATGCTATGCAGCAGGGTAACCCTATGTGGTTTCCATTACTGTATTTAGTCAATCGGCTGAGCCTCAGGAGGAAGCTAGTAATCAGTTCTTCTATATACTAGAATCGATCCTCTTGCCTTCTGACATCGTATCTACCTGTAGCTTACCCAGCAGGTCGTCAGTGACCCTTAGTAGGACCTGGCACTCCGACCAAGCTTACATACGTCTATGTCGACCTGCCGCTGTGCCATCAGCGCCTAAGCTGGTCGGGCAACGTCACATTGCCATAACCACCCTAGGGATCCCTGCAGGAGGCGACCCTTACACTAGGGGTCCCTGTAAGAGATGACTCTTACAAATACTGACTTTTATACTTATAGTTATCTCCTAACATCTACTTGCAGTGGTAGAAAGGAAAGAGTATCGCAGGTGAGCTGATCTGTAAAGAGCAGAGCTATACGACGATATGGAATAGCCTTACAGCTGTGGTTTCCTACAAGATAGATGTGATTGAAGTCGCGGCATCACCCATGCTCACCTGAAACTCACCCAGCTCACGCGAGCACAGGGCGGCGTTGCTCACCCGTCAGATTGGGGTGGGGTTGGGGCGCATTTTTATAACCTTGGCGCGGGCGTGTAGAGTGGTCAGTGCTCTCTAGCAGCGTGCTTCGTCCTCGCTGACCGCCCTCCGCACTGCCACCAAACACCGGGTACTGGCCTGGTGAGCGTCTGTTTGCCAGACTCGAGATGGAGGAAAGGACGGAGACTCAATCGGTATAATATAGCAGTCCCATCCCACTGTCGTTGGCAACCCCCCAACCTCGTCCCTCATCACTCTCAATCCCCACTGGCACCCCGACCCTGATCAGCAATCGGGCGCCGGATGGGGATATAAAGCCCTGCTGATACTCCATTCCACCTAGCAACAACGCTGCGATACAGCTAACACAACCCGCAGTCACCTCTATCAACCGCCGCAATGACCACCCCCTACCTCTTCGCCCCCTCCCTCCTCTCCCACACCTCCCTCCCCACAAACTACAAAATGCGCCCCCTCCTCCCCACCGACATAAATCTCGGCTTCCTCGACGTCCTCCGCGTCCTCACCACCGTCGGCACCATCACTCCTACCGAATTCACCACTCGCTTTAATGAAATCCAACGCAGCACCGGCTACCACATCATCGTTGTCCTCGACGGCGAAGACAGTATCGTCGGTACTGGCGCGCTGGTTGTCGAACGGAAATTGTACCCCCCCTTTAAATTTCATATATCTACATACATTATCACTAACGTGATCCGCAGCATCCACAACCTCGGCCTCGTGGGCCATATCGAGGATATCGCCGTACTACCTTCACAGCGAGGGAAGAAGCTCGGGTTGAGGATTATACAGGCACTAGATGGGATTGCCGAGAAGGTGGGATGCTATAAGGTACGCCACCCTTCCCCCAAATCTTGTACGAAGTGAAGGAGAGAGGCTAATGCGTTCCCGGTCCATGAAAAGAGTATATTGGATTGTTCTGAGGCGAACGAGGGCTTTTATGTAAAGTGTGGGTTTAAGAGGGCCGGGTTGGAGATGGCGCATTACTATGAGAAGAAGGAGGGGGGAGAGAATTAAGTCTGTATTTTAGGATCTAGAAATATCCTTAAAGAGAATGCGAAGGGGTCTAGAAACTGCTCTTTTCAGCTGTCCGTCTGTTCTCCCTAAGATATAAAATAACATAACTTATACTATATCATTTTAAACGCTTCCCCCTCAAACCACAGCGCAATAGCATCAGCCACCCACACACCTACACAGCGTCCCGAACCAAACAAATTACCCGTCAACCGCCAACCCCTCCCTTTAGTTAATAGCTAGGCCAGGCCAACAGGCGGAATTCGCATACAGAACAACTCCAAAAGCACAGCAAACGCATAAAAAAAAATCGACAGTATATGTGCATATATGTATGTATATATACCGCACATCCTTCTTTTTTTTTTTTTTTTTCTTCTCCCTTTGTTCGTCTGAACAGCTTGGTCTGGGAGGGAAAGGAAAGGGAAAGAAAAGGAAATTCTGCTGAGTGGTTTGTTTACTTGAAGGTGGTAGTGGTGGTGGTGGTGGCGGTGGTGGAGTGGGTTTCTTTCTGGTTTTTTTGGGGTTTCCTTTCGGCGGGGTGGGAAAGTGGTGGTGATAATGTTTGTTGGTTTGTTGGTGTCACTCAGCGGTGAAGTGGATGGAAAGACGAGTATTTTAACTTTTTTTTTTTTGGAGCCGGGTGGCTCTACATCTTTTCTGCGGTTTTGTTTTGGTTTGGCCATTGCGATATGACCTTAATTTGTTTTTTCTGTGGGAACTTGGATGCTATTTCGTTTCGGGACTGGGTGGAAGCGCCGGCACCCACCTACATGTTTCTCAAGAGCCCCATAGTTGTATCAATTGCTTTGCCCTTCGCTTTCATTCTTCCGCTCTTAGTTCGGCTCGTCCAGACGGTCACATCGACTGTCTTCCCATTCACCCTGCTTGCCCACCTTCGTCTTGTCCAGACAGCCAACATCAGTCGTTTTACCCTTCACTCCCCTCTTCTGCCCCTTGGCCTTCGCCTTGTCCTGGTGTTTCCGGGCCCGTCCGGGCAGCAACGCCAATCGCTTTACCCCCCCGCCCCTGGGCAGGTCAATCACCTTACCCTTCACCTCCGGGCAGCGGGGTCAACCATCTTTACCCCCCCGGCCTTGACTCCACTCTAGCGGTCGGGTTCCTAGCTAGCTAGCCACAATAAATGTAGGGCGATAGTCCTCCGGCTTCTTAGAGGGTTGCTTTCTTTGAGCGCCGAGACGCCTAGGCTGGTGGGCTTGACATCCCCCTATCACCCTGGGTGCGCCGCCCCATAGGTGGGGGTGGGACGTCTGTCTCCAACTCTCGTCCCACGCCCACATCACCGACCCCGCAGGTACAGGGCTGTAGTATTGGTGCACCCACCCGATGCGACACAGCGGCTCGCTTGAAGGTCTTGGGGAATGGCCGTAGTACAGAGTAAGGTCGAGTTTGCGATAGTATATTGAGGAAGCTTTGCCCTGAGGCACCCAGGGACCCTGCAGGCAAGGAGACGATACGGGCTTCGTGAACCAACGTCGTCCTAGAATCATTACGGAGCGTGATCGAGTGGTATCAGGTATCATGTCCAAATATACCCTGTATAGCTGAACAACCCATCCCGAGTGTTCGCCGGTTTAACACAAGGGAAATCGTCAATCAAAACAGCGAATAGAATTCCACATGAGGCAAGGCGCGAGTTTCATATTAGGCAGCCGTATGCATAAAATATATAACTCGTGCGCGCGTGATGTGCACATATTTGTTATGTAGAGCCACCTCCCAGAAGTCTCCAGACACTTTGCTTCTTTGGCGAGCATAAGGTGTCCGGAGACTTCTGGGAGGTAGCTGCACAATGCTGTCTGTCTATATTGTCCTCTGGACAGAATACCCATTTGGTACTAGTCTTGCAGGATAGATAGGAGGGGTTCTGACTAATGAAAAGCTGCAAATCTCCAGGTAGTGAATACCACTTGACTCACTCTGCAGACTTAGAGAAAACCAAGTTTTTCCTCCACCCTTCTCCTCTCTCCTCCCACACCCTCTTCTATCATCCTTTCTTCTCAGCTCTTCAACTCCACCTACTCAAGTCCCCCCTCACTAGTCAGGGCTTTTGAGCTTCAGTACCTGTCTTCAACCTTGAGTATATCTATCGCCTTGCTCCACATTGCTGTGTGCCATCAGTATTTTGCAACCTGGAGTGCGCCGTACTGCAATCCACCCACGGTCTGTCAACGGATTCATAAGGCGAGCAGAAAAGATTCCGCATCGCCATCCCCGACCACTCGACGCTGTCAACGTATATCGTCTAAAGTATATGCGCTATTACTGCCGGTCGCACACGCAGTATTAGGTATTTGTACGTAACGCGTATTATCCAGCGTCGTACGAATTTATTCTACGACTTTGTGTAGCATAACACTGACATTTTCAAGCGACTCAATCAGCGGACAGATCTTTCTCAAGGGTGGTGTTTATATTTTTGTCCGACAGAGACTACACGGCCAGTAAGTTTTCTTGGCTCGATTTAATGCTCGAAAATGCTCAAGACTACATTAGGCATGAACCGTAACGGTAGATTCAAGCTCAGTGAGAAGGCAGATTCGCTGTTCTTCCCCGAAACAACAGCCTCCCCTTTGGCAGTCCGGAGGCGACAGTCCATGGTTAAACCGGAACCACTTATCTCGTCTGATGAATCCGACAGCGAAGAAGTCATCGATAATAAACCAGCTTTTGCCGAAGCGGCCGGTGATAATGCAGCCGCAATAGACTACGAAGACATCTATGGGGATGATAGTGACGAAGAGGAAGAAGTAGAATACGAAGATGAAGATGACGATGAGATTGATGTCGCTGAGCAGCTGCCGCCGGCAATTACTGCACAACGCAAAGTGGAGTATCTTCTGGGTAAGGCCCATGTCGCCCGAACAAGTATTTGATAACTTTATAGTGCAAACTAATACACTGTACAGACCTTTTGGATCACGACTTGATTGATTTGGACCCCAGTTATCAGCGAGAAGTGGTTTGGACACCAGACCGGCAAATTGGTCTCATCAACTCAATGAATGAGAGCTTCTACATACCGCCGCTTATATTCAACGTCGAAAATCGAATAGTCGGCCAAAACCCGGAAGACGTCCACAACGTTCGAGTTTGTGTTGATGGCAAACAGCGCTTGTCATCAATTCTAAGATTCGTACAAGGCTTGGTGCCCTGCACCGACAAAGATGAGCGTCGTTGGTGGTGGAACCGCACCGGCGGTCGGAAGAGGAAACTTCTTAGCGAAGACTTCAAAAACCGATTTCTCGCAAAAGAATTGTTTTGCGTTGAATATAACAATTTAACTTTCAAGCAACAGGAGGACCTCTTTGGAAGAGTTCAGATGGGAATGATACTTACTGTGGCGGAGAAACTAAAGGCACAAAAGGGGGACTGGCAGGATCTGGCTTTGGACATTGAAAAAGATTTTAAGGAGGTAGTCGGCCGTAAGTTTTATAACCCACCCTATATTTTGGGAATAACTCCACTAAATCTGCCCCGTGTTTTGCAGTTTCTGTAAACAGGAGGGCATCTGGATTCCGGAATGTTCTATCCGTTGCAGCTCAAATCATGGAGCTAAAAATTATTGATACGAAAATGGACGTGAACGCGCGGAACGTTCCTGCTATACAGAATAGCCAACAGTCCCTCCAAAGTTTTGTCGAAACCGATGCCACAACGAGTGCCATCAACCTCATGACTTGGATCTTCCGGCTTTGGGATAAGATCAGACTTCATGATCCTAGCGTTTTCAAAAACAATGGCTACAAGAGGGCGAAAAAATTTTCGCCAATGGAGTTTATCGCGGTGGGCGTACTGCTGTTCAAATATGGAACCGAGAGAAATCTCACTATGCTTGCAGGCGACATACTGAGTTTTCGAGAGTATCTTCGGGAATATGCAGTGGACATACACACAAACTCCACGACTTGGCGTGTTTGCTGGAAGTTTATTGATGATCTGGGGGCCTTCCGCGGCGATACGGAACAACATGTCGACCATGACCTCCCTCCAGTTTTGAACCCAGACGGTACTCCGACCCCCCGGTTTAGGGGCAGGAAGCGCCTCCCCGGCGACCCACAACTTTCCGCTATTTTGGCGACGGCGAAACACAGATGGGGTCTCCACAACGGCAATCCCAGCCCCGCAAATGTAATCTCACCCAAAACTACCAACATTAGGGTCAACGACAATACCCCGGGGACGAAATCTCTGTCAAGCGGAAAAGGCAAGCGTGGGGAACGACATGTAGCAGTGTTTGAGAACACTACTTCCGAAGTCAAGCCTAGAAACATACGTCCGGCTGCCCAAATGGCTAGGTCAAGTACTGGTAGCAAACGGGCTTCCAGGATTATACCTGAGCCATCAAGAGAAGATGAGCGTCCTCACGCTGCTCAATCAAACCACGCTCTGCGGGCAACAATGACAACCGATACCGACACTAACTCAGCCACCACTATAAAGCGCAAGCGATTGTCTGTCAAGACCGCCGATGGAGCTAGTCAGCTACTCTTCAAGCGGAAGAAGGGGGATCAGTGGTAGACATTCTTCTCAAGTCTGTGAACAAACAGGCTAGCCTCTGTTTTCTTGAATCAAAATCAACAATCAACAATCCCCTTTTTAGTATTTTGGTTTTACCCAACTTGGAGGAAAATACATTCATTTTGATTTGAGAATGGAAAGGTTAACTAAACTTATGTTGACATCAGAAACAATACTTGGCACACTATCAAAAACTTTATTTTGTTAGTTGAGACTAGAGTTTCCAAACAGTTTACAAAGGACTTTGACTTTTTTTTTTAGTTTTTTTTCTATTTTTTCTCCCTCTATTTATTAATGAAACAATTAAAGTTTTACTCTAAGAAACCAAAATTAAAATAATTTAAAATATTTTTAAAGGAATTTAAATATATAATATATGGTTGTTTTTGGTTAAAAAATATTTATTATATTAAAAAAAATTATTTGATGTTAATTTCATTTTAAATTTACTTACTTAAACCACTCAACAGCACTGTTTTTGGCAGCAAAATTGCCAAAATCTCGTGCTGTTCTAACGCTCGCTTACTAACAGCCAAGGGTGGCAACACCTTAAGAGACCCAAGAAAAGCATCGAGGTCAACTCACCATTGGGGTCAGATATTGAGAGCTGCTTCAACCATTGAGGATGAGGAAAGCGACCCCGATACCAATCCGACCGATATTGACGCAGATGTCGAGGAAGATGACGGGGCAGACATATCGTGGCTCCCTGACGACGACAAAGATCACCTGCCAGAACGCTATCTTGGTCGAGAGGATGAGTTCGAGTTTATGAACGAACGATAACAGTACCCCTCCTCTCTCCCCGACTTTTAGTGAGGACCGGTGGCGTCGGTAGGTACATCCTTTTATTTATCTGTGCAGTCGGGATGGTTCGTTCATCTAGCCATTTTTGCAGATACTGCTGGTGTGTAGGAAAGGGTTCTCTGATCGGGGGCGATCCAACATTATTGCTCTCCGCTTTCTTAACAGCTTCTTCGATTGGGTCCTGAATCAACGTCGGGGGAAAGCTTCATGGTGTCGAGTTGTTCAGCACCCCTCTGTACATACTGGAAGGTTTTTTTTTCGGCTCGTATATGAAAGGGGCAACTGGTTCAACGGTCAACGCTAAGCTTAACCGCCAAAAACGCATCGGATAGGCTACATTTATATTTTTGCTTCCTAAATCCTCTTCTTCAATAGTAGGCTAATGAGCATCTATGTTTGTTCTAGGTACTCGAAAGACTGGCAAAGAAACACGGCTTGAGTACCCTGAAGCGGGAGAAGACGGCGATGTACACTGAGGATCTCGTAGAAGTCTTACAGACCGATTTGACCACAACGAAGAAGAGGTACTCGCACAGCCGGCACCGGATGCAAATTGCTCTCTTCCACCACCTAGCAGGATTCTCTGCAAATCGACCTCAAGCACTCCTCAACCTCTGCTACCGTCATATCGTCGTAACCCTGCTTCGGGATTCAGAAGGCCGGCCACATCGGATCTTGCTAGAATTCACGTACGAGTTCACGAAGCAGTATCTCGATATGAAAGATGCGTAAGGTTCGCGTCTGTCCTTTCCGTTGCCACGAATTGTTTCTGTTCATCTGCTGCGAGAAGTACTGCTCACGAGGAAGCTAGTAATACATTTCCGATCCCCGAGATCATCTATGATCCCTCTCTGGTTCTTAGCTCACACATCATTCTACTGGGCGGCATTCTTGCCGATGGAGTATTTGCGGCTCCCAATCTGACGTGTGCGGAACAACTTAGCAAGTTGGATATTCGGCTCTGCTACAGCTAGCTACCATTACTGCTGCTGCTAGAGAAGGAAGACTTCCTCGTCTTCCGCAAATCTATCTAGACGCTTTATGGTTGGGAGATCTCGCTCGACTAGCTTTTACTATACTCGACTCTCCTGCCGTGGACGAAGAAGCTCGGTGTGCTTACCGGGCTCTCACAGTAACCACCCAATTTCTCCCCAAAACCAGTCCCGCACCCGAGCCGTTCGAGATAGTAGTCGAATGTCGAGTACCGGAGCGCTGAATTCTGTCCACACATCGCACAGCTAGACGGAAAATCGGCGTCTTGAGCATTGACTCTTTCCGCCTCAGCTGCAGAGTTGAAGGGCCGTCGGACTTTTAGCTTGAAGATGTCCTCTGCCTTCTTCAAGCTTGGCGCTTCGAACGCGTCCTCCACGAATGCTAGAGCAAGCATGTGGGTAATGGAACAGAAGATCGGGTTATCTTCTTCGTGGAAGAGGAACGTCGTCCTATCAATAGCATTTAGTTTACCTTGAAATAATACCCGTGTTGAGCAACTTACAGCTTTGGCTTCCTCTCTGCGATCCGGATTCCGAAGTAACATGAGACAGATGTATCCATAGCATAATGCTTTGCACCGCTTCTCCTCATCTTCCCCTCGATTGTCATCGTAGCCAGAGTCATCCAGTCCATCCCATGGCTCATAGCCCTCCTTCTTCCGACCAGGCATCTTCTTCCTTTTCCTTCCAGCATCGACTAACTCTCTAGGTCTCGATGTGGTGCAGGCAACAGTGATCGAGATCATGGGCAGCTGCACCCATTGCCGCGACGTTGTGTCCCTGGCCCAGTGATGCGTGAGAACGAGCAACAGGTCATCGACATTCATCACCGGCTTCGATTTGACCGATAGATCCAGAACATACCTCTTTTTCAAGGGTCCGTCAGTGTACTGCAGCGTGTCGGTCAGCTGGTTCGTCTTCATTAAAGAAACCGGAGACCATGAGTGCTTACCTTAAATACTTCCCTTGCATCATTTTCGTTCATCCGATGACCAGTACGCCGAACGTACAGCATCTTGGATTGTCTCTAGTACTGTTGATAATAGAGCTCTTCTTTGAAACATTGTAATTTTCCAATATCCACCGGAGAAATCCCATGCAGGTTCCCTTGGAAGCTTTCCGAAACGCGTCGTGAGGATTGCTTTCGTCAATGAATTCGCAAAACCTGATTAGTCCCTTGTCAGTGCGATCATAACACTAGGCTGAACTGGTTTCAGCAGACAGTTATAGTACCTCTCCCACCTCTCCCGAAACTCTTCGATGCTTGTATGCGTTGTTTCCGAATGATTAATCTCGATACCCCCATCCCCGCCCAACTGCTCGCAGATGTTACGGTAATCTTAGGCGGTGAGCTCGATCGCCTTTGGTTCTTCATCGTCCTTTCGAGCTTTGAACGAGGTGGACATCAGGAAATCGAGTCGTTGAGCAGACGCTGTAGGATCGGAGAAGTCGAGTGCTTAGTGATGAAGATGATATTGAGGAGGTTCAAAGAGGGGCATGGTTGAGATGAGGGAGAAAAATGCTTGGGATTTATACATTTTCGGCGTTATTGGAGGCAGAAGCAGTGGTGGTGCAGAAGCAGCAAGAAACGGCATCAAAACCGTCTAGATTCGGAGGTTCAAACACTAAAACAGCGTTTATATGTAATTTACGTCAATTGGGCAAGCCCGGCGTGTGGCTGTCAGGTTTGTGGCTGTGCGGGGTCTTTCCCCTCTTGGGCCGGCCCTTGGCGGCCTACTCCTTCCCTTGTCGCGATAGCGAGATTGATTGATTTGCATATGAAACCCACCCACCAAGATAAACGATAGGGCAGAAGTTCCAAATTGCCCGAGTCACACATATCACAAGGTATCCTTATCACAAATCCGAGATTCCAAGATCCTTTCCTTCCTTTCCTAAGCACCGCCAAAGATCAAAAGGCTTTGAATAATGATTCTGCCAAACCCGCGTTGGCGCAACAGTTCTCGGCCACGGTGAACCGGGAACTCGGCCACGACCATGATGCTGACATCCTCAGCGCTGATGCCGGCTTCATCTAATAGCTGTAGCACCGCACAAAGCGTCTCCCCCGTGGAAAGCACATCGTCCACCACCACCACTGACGCACCCCTGGGGACCGCATCCCGCTCCATCTCGATCCGCTTCTCTTTCGAATTGTTGGGTGCCAAAGACGAGAAATGCGACGAGGGCTTGATAACGGAAACGGTGGGCGGGGGGAGCTTGCCAGCTTCGCGGATCAGCACCAAGGGCATATCGACCCGCGAGGCCAACGCCGACGCATAGACAAAGCCGCCGGCCTCGCAACACACCACCGCATCGACTTTGGCCCAGTCACCGGTGAAGTGGGATTGCAGCAGAGACGTGCACAGGGCTAGCCCACCCGGCTGCTGGGAGATGCCGAGCACGTGGCGGAACTCGATGCCCGGGCGTGGGAAGTCGGGCACCTGGCGCACCATATGGGCCAGTCGCTGCAGGTCCTCGTGGACGAAGGGGAGCAGGCAATGTTCGGCAAACCTTTTTGCTGCCTCGTTGTCGGCCGTGTCATTGTCGAAGATGAGACTGGGGCGGTAGTCCAGGGCCGTCTGATTCGACCCGCTATTGTTGCTGTCCTTGTTGTCGTTACCACCGCCATCACTGTTGTGGCACCCTCGGCGAATCCGCCGCGTCTGTTCACTAGCTTGGACGTGAACCTCGAGTAGCCTGTTGTCTGGCACCAAATGCGACAAGGCTGCGACTGGTGCCTCGTCTCTCATCCCGGTGATTAGCAGCACGTCCACATCTGCGACACCGTACACCACATTCAGAAAATGCTCCTCTGGCAGCCGGGGTCGTTGCCGCGCCTGTCCCTGGAAAAATGCCGTCAGCGCTGGTCGGTGTTGCTCCTTGTAAGCGCGGTCCCAAAGCAGGCGGTTCAGGTCGGCACCTGTAGCCGCCGCGTATTCGCGCTTGGTCGCATCGCTAATGCTGACAGCCCGTGCGGTGAGGCTCTTGTGGGTGCATGTGGTGAACACCGAGACCCAGACGTCGGCGCAATAGTCCTTGCCGGCGCAGCTTTCGCCCGTGACAAGAATGATGAGCTTCTGTTCCATTGGTGCTTTCGGGAGCGGGCAGGCGTAAGCCAGCACATTACGCGGGTCCAAGCTGTGTTTGAGACGGGCCAGGCGCGGCCGGTTTGGTCCAAAAGCCTTGGCCGCCAGCGCCGCGTCTCTGGGGTCTGGCCCGAGGTCGGCGCCGTAAGCTCCGCTACTCAAGGGCAACAAGTCCTCAACGACATTATAAACCCACCGCACGGCAGCTCGAGCGGCTTCGGTTCCATCTTGGTCGCGGGGCCAGACACCAGTTACTACGCAGGCAAAGTCCCAGTCTCGGCAGCCGAAAGCAGTGGCATCGGCAGCCACGTCGCCAACCGCTCCGCCACCTTGCAGTAGATGGAGATAGCAGAGGGGTGAGGGACGAGTCTCAACTGCCGCCACCAAGATGTCGGCGACGTTCACTGCTCTGATGCGTTTTAAGAATAAACATCGCTTGAACGAGGAGGTCTTGCCGCCGCCGTGCCCGCCGTGCATCCCTGACATGTACATCTCGGTGTCAAACAAACCGACGCTGTTCACGGCCTCGAAATTGTCTTCCGGCCCCAAGATTGTACCTATAGGCGTGGGCGTGGGCGTCTCAGGGGTGAGCCTAGATGTGGAAGATTCGAACATGGTCACACCAAGATACAGCTGGTCGTTGTCACAGTACAGATACGCGTCTGCAGAAGAGTTCCGGGGAAGCTTGCTGGCGACGAATTCATCAAAATCGCTGAGCCTGAGCCGCGCCCCGAGGTTGTCACTCAGCGGGACAACCCAGTTTCGAACGGAATAGGTCGGAGCCGTGTAAGCTTTGAAAGTAATGCTGATCACGATGCCAAAGTTGGTCCCGGCGCCCTTCATCGCCCATAACAGATCGGTTTCGTTTTCTGGGCGCACAGCACCGACCGGCCAGTGTTGACTTGGTACACGGCCGACGCAGAGGACCTGGCCAGAGTCGACGCTGACCATCACGGCACCGACGATGGCGTCGCACGCGAGCCCGTGCAGCCTCGCCAGGTGCCCGATGCCGCCTTGTAGCCACAGCCCCGCTCCTACGCTTGGGCGGGCCCCCAAGGGCACTGTCAAGCCCGCCGCCATGGTGTTGCGGACGATATCCCCTGTCTTGCAGCCAGTCTCGGCGACGACCAAGGAACCGGGACCGGATTTTCTTTCATCCTCCCCGGCCGTGAGGGTGTGTACTTGGTCAAAGGCGCCCATGTCGACAGAGACGACGTTGGGCCAGAGGCAGTGGCCGCTGTGACCCCCGCCGACGACGGCCAGGCCGACCCCGTGCTTCAGAGCCCATCGAACGCACTGCTGGACGTGTCGAACCTCTGTCGGCCTAATAATTGAGGCAGGGCGGTGGAGGCGAGCCTCCCGGTTTTTAACCGTCTTGTCCCCCTTCACCAATGGCACCTGTGCCGTCAGCTCCGGCAACGCGGTCGCATGTTGGGTAAAGGCCGCCATGGCGTTAGGAGAGCTGAATAAGAGATGGTCTGGGTGGGCTTCCTCGCGACGGCCCAAGGCGCGGCACACCTTACGCCAATCGACTCGGATAGCCTTGTCCACGTCCACATCCTGCATGATAAACCCCGCGACGAAAGGGGCAAAACGGTCCAGTACTTCATCGTCATTTGCCACGCTAACGACTCCAGTAGGGAAAGAAGCCGTTCGATGGCACACCAAGCCGTTGAGGTGCAGGACCCCGTCGCGATGGAAAACCACCACCATTCCGCCTTGTGGCCGCTCAATAAGCATTTCCAGCGCCCGTTCGATGAACCTGTGTTTGGGCTTCATGCCGTACATGCTGTGGCAGAATAGGATGATGTCGTATTTTTCGTCGTTATCCCTCGTACCGGTACTGGTACCGCTCCCTATGTTGTCCTGCAGAACGAATGGAATTCGTTGGATGTTGGGCGGGTTTTCCAGACAGGGCAGCGGGGACTCCGTCTCGGGGGTAGAGCAAAACCATTCTTCCAGCCTTGTAGCAAACAAACCGTTAGGTTCGAATGCAGTGTATTTCCTCACCTTCCGTCTCAGATGGCCGGGGAGGTGTCCAAGTAGGCTCTTCGGGCCGGGTCCGATTTCTAGTGCAGAGATATGGACACGCGAGTTGAAGAGAGGGGCTAGTAGCTGAGATAGTTGGGGGATAACGAAGTCTTGGTACGTCGTCCATCCTGAGCCCCGCACCAAGATGTCGAAGCCGGCGCTGTACTGTGTGTCGGACAACGGCTGCCTCGGGCACGACGCCGTTGCCTCGGCTTTCTGCCTAAGGGCCTGCTTCAGGGAGTCGAGGGTGGCCATTTCAGTTCGGCATGAGCGTGCGAGATACTCGCATTAGTGATGGTGGCGATGGGTTGATGCGGGGCTTTATTGAGGTCGACAGCCGTACATTGAAGCGGATTGGAGATGGTGGTGAAGCAGCCGAAAAGAGGGGTTGACTGCGAGAGACAAACATCTGCGCAGCAGCGCTATACCCAGTTGGGATGCGCTGTGTGCCGTATCATGCGCGATGGAGACAAACGCCAAAGCTCTACTATGGATTGCATAGTAGGGTAGCGACTAGCCCCCCTGTTCACGCTACACCGAGCTAACATTATACTGTATGCCTTGGTACCATGGTAAGGTTGACGAGAACCCCTTGACGCTTATTGCTTAAGCTTAATCCTTAAAGCTTAATCGCCGAAGCTTAATCCTGGAACAGGGCAAGATCAGCCCCGCACACAGGAACACGGACGGGCCGACTATGATCCAGCACACGCGCACGAGCCATCTACATTACCTACTCAGGCTCGAGTGTCCTACAAAGGTTTAGCCCCTGCCTTATTGGGCTAGCGTCTGTTTTCAGCAAGCAGATTGGCTCGATTGGTGCTAAACGCTAAACGAGCTCATCGCTCAGATCGTACAAATGCGCAGTTTTACTTTCGGCTAATGAGATTCAAAAATTCCTCCCTCGTTTTGGCCGTCGACCTCAAGCGGCCCAGCGTGCAACTGGTGGTGGTGATTGCTCCAGTCTTCTGCACCCCACGCATCACCATGCAGAGATGACTGGACTCTACAACCACGGCGACGCCTTGCGGCTGGAGCAATTCAGAAAGGGCAAGGCCGACCTGCTTTGTGAGCCGTTCCTGGATTTGAAGTCGCCGCGAGAACATTTCGACTATTCTAGCGATCTTGGAGAGGCCAATTAGTCGGCGGTTGGGGATGTATCCGATGTGCATCTGGCGTTGTTAGCCTGCAATAGATTAGGAACAGGGTCGCTAGTCATACCTTCCCCGAGAACGGCACGAGGTGGTGCTCGCAAAGCGAAAAGAACTCAATGTCTTTCACGATTACCATCTCATCGTGGTCTTCGTGAAACACGGCGCCGTTCACGATGGCGTGCAGATTCTCTTCGTAGCCCTTTGTGAAGAAGAGCATGGCCTTCGCATAGCGCTCCGGGGTATTAAGTAGGCCCTCTCGGTCGGGATCCTCGCCTACGCATTCCAAGATCGTCCTCACAGCGCCCGACAGCTTGGCCAGGCGTTCTTCCTTTTCCTTCTCGGTTGCCTCCTTCCTCTGGAGTGTTCCTCGACCTTGGATCTGTTAGTTAGCCTATAGTCTCGCGCTAGCAGATCTACCTACTTGGCCAACTCGAGTCATCAGGGTCGATCGTTGAGTGCTGGATCTGTGCGCGGCTTGTAGCCAATGGCGTCCTCGTAGGACCACCATCGTTGTACGCTTCCACGTCGATCTCGCCGTGTGCCATCTGATGTCTCTCATGGCAGTTGCTGCCATCCATATTCGCGCTTGTGGATGATTTCGGGAAGTATCTGTTCGGCTCATCGAAGTTCACGACCTCGCGACCCCGATCCAGGTTCCGTATCTGCGCATATAGAGAGTCTCTCTCTTTCTCGTCGCGAGCCTCAGTGGGTGGCGATGGCCCGTCCGTCAGGTGGGGGGGTATTGCGTGCTTCGGTCTAAGGGGCGGTGAGTTCATGACGGGGAGTATCCGGACGGTAGGCGGCGGCTTCGGGGGTATGTGTGTGTTAGTGTTTGTTCAATGGCGACTAGAAATCAAAAACTGGCACGAATGCCGGAGATCTGTGGCAGGCCGCACGCATACTGAGCGGTGCGGTTTGCGATAACTGGCTTAAGTAATCCTGGGTAACTTTCAAACAAAGAAAATTGTAGTGCGGGGTTATTATTATTTTGCACTCGCTGGGATTGGTGATCGCTTCGATTAGGGGTTCCTTCCCGCGTTGGCGACCTTGTATGAATTTGCGCGCCACAGCAGGAATAAAGCTAATAATGACATCCCAGCATCGTAGTGAGGCTCTAGGGCTTAGATAAGACCCTTTTATAAGTATCATGAGTAGTAAAGGCTTGACGGTGGTGCTGTTGGATCCCTCCAGCGGCGCACGCCCAGAAGCTGATACGTTGATGAGGGGGGATACCGGGGAATCTAGGAGTATGCAAGTCTGCTTGATGACTTTGCACGAGCAGATGGAGGGGTATCTGAGGTTATGCGATTCCTGCTGCAATCTCCATTCCCTCCGATCCAGGCGCAGTTTGCGGCGATAGAAGGACGAGACGGACGAGACGGAGGGGCAGACGGTGGGGGGGATTCAGAAGGTTCCGGAGGGTTGTGCACCTGGTATTTGACCAAAGAATAGCACTGACATTGTGAGTGGGTTTCTGGAATTCTTTCTGGTCTGGTTATGCGGAAACGGCCCGGCGGAGTTGCATACGAATATGAAGAATTCTCAGGTTCGCAGTTCGGTGTAGAAGCTGGTTGCAGCGGTCGCCCCATTGGTATTGGTTCTAAAATCATACTCGAGGATATCATGCGCGAAGTTCTGCTAGATCAAGTCTGTACAACTTGAAGAAAGAAGGTCAGACCAGAAATATATCGTCCAGCGGCAAGTTCTCCTTGAAGACCTCTCCATGCATGATTCCGTGCACGTACGCCTCTCCAACTACCCTGAACTTCCTCGGCCTGTCCCGGCTTCCACCGTCATCCACTGCCCACAGCAGGATCGGTACATTCGCACCCGCAAGCACGCACACCTTGTCCCCAACCTGCAGCGATTTCGCCGCCGTCCCTAGCCGCTTCCACGTCCTCGTTAGGAATAGCTTCCGCCCCGCCATTATCTGCAAGAAGCAGCTGTCCCACAGATGGAAAAGGTCTTTGTTGATGTTCTCAAAGAGCACCTTGGCGGCGGTTGCGACGGCAGGGAGGGGCTTCGACGCGAAGGACAGGTTCGTCTCATCGACGTAGCGGAGGAGGATGCGCCCGAACTTTGAGACGAACGTACCGTCGTGCTGTAGAGGCTTGGAGCGAGATTTCGCCTTTAAACCCTGCTCGTTCGCCTCTGGAGAATGCACAGAGGACGGTGAGGCGCTGGCCTTGCTGGTCGACGAAGCTTTTGTTTGCGTCTGAGTCGGGGCGGAATGCTGTGGCTTAGAAGAGGAGCTGGATCTTGCGTTGGAGGGATCGGGAGAAGGCGTATCCTGCTTCGAGGGGCGCGGGATGCTGATTCTCCCAGCAATCTCCGATGAGGGTGCGCCAGAGCACCTCGAAATGGGTTTGGAATCGCGGGGAGTCGTGCTAATACCCTTTAGCGGATCCATCTTGTGCTGGAAGTGATGTTAATGGTACTAGAGACGACGATGAAAGGAATCTAGACAAACCTATGGGCTTTCTGCCGATGCTGATGAGAAATCCATCTTTGGTCTCAATGGTGCCCGGCCTGAGATCATACTCGTTCCAGCTATTAGTAGCTCTCAGGTTGTTCAGAACTTCGTCCTAATACAAGTTTGGAAGGTGGGAAGCGAGCTCTAGGATGCTCCACAAATCGAAACTGTTGTCGAAGTCTGCGGTCTCTGTAATTGCATCAAAGGTGACTCCTCGTACAGGGAGAATAGGTGTGATAGCCGGTGGGAGCTTCAAGGAAAGATCTCCGCTTGCTGAGTAGGCCATGTCTCCCCCTGGATTTCCCTTTGACACGTTGAAACGCTGTTGCGAAATTAGGTTATTGGGAAGCAGATCGACGCTATAGTCCGGCACCCAGGATGGTAACCCGTTGTACTTGGTACTAGATGCGTCCTGAACATGACCAAGAAGCTGGAGGTCTCTGGACCATTGCATTTGTAACCAGGCTCCCTCGAAATAGACGGTCTCTACTGATTTGGTGTAGTCCGGAACTAGAGGCCCCACGCCGTCAGGTGCATCTGGTGGCAAGAGACCAAGCAAAGCGTATATTTTGTCTCTGTCTTCTGTGGAACATGAATTTCGAAAGAAAGTGTGGAGCTGCGAAAAGTCATAGGCGCGGGCGTCTTGGAGTAATTTTCATGGCCTTGTCCTCGATGCCCAGTCCAGCACGAACATCGAAGATACTGACAACGGCCTGAGGAGGGTTGAAGAGAGCATTACGGCCGTCTTGATATCCCTTGGGCTCCTCGCCCTTTGGCCGGTGAGTTGTCCGATAGCATTACAAGGACGGCCGCTCATGATATTTGCTGCAGAGTTTTCAATCTCGGCATACCACTTCGTTAATGATATCGTTTGGCAAGCTTGGTAGATCATGCCCAAAGGTAGAGTGGCCCCGCCGCATATGGCAGCTGGTCTGGCCGATAGCACACCTTCTTGTAGAGTCCAAGCTCTCTTGAACCAGCTCCGTCGTAGAAAAGCATACAAGCTGAACCAGGCACTTTCTGGTATCTGAGGCAGCCCCATCGCTTGGTAGTTCCGCGCTCGGAGGGGTTGAGATGTGGCTCTCACCATCGGATACCGGTCCGGTGTAACTTTGTTCAACACCTCAATAAGCCTGACAGCATCCATCAGGTAGTCGTCGTCCCGACCAAGCCACATGATCATGACCGATGCTTTTCTGTAGATTTGACCTATATGGCCACTTGAGTGCTGCGTTCGCTAATGTTTTCTGGGTTGATGCAAATGGCATCGATCCAGATGTACTTCGATCGAAAAAAGTCCTCCAAGATCGGTCAACTCAAAGTCCGCTGGTATTCGTCGATACATCAGAAGGAAGTGTTGCAGGTTTAATTGAACCTTAAAAGGCTTGCCATTGCAGACAATTGTCCTTGATTCTTTGAACAACCTCTCTGCCTCGTCTGCATTCTCTTTGCTCTCGTAGACAGAAATTGGGTTTCCCCAGGTGTACGACAAGGCATTGTACTCTGGAGCTCCGCCTAGAGGGAATGTTTTCAGAGAGCAAACGACAGGCTCAGTATCTAAATAGACTTGGTATTTGGATATTTCCTCTTCGCTGAGTTCCGGTCGGGGGTGTATCTCCAGAAGCCGGATATGGCGGCCGGAGGGCAGGACATTGAACTGGAAAGTGTCGTCTATTTTGCGGATCCAGAACAGCTGTTGGACTTGCTGCAACGAGCTCGAAGTGGCTGGGCTGACTTCCTATTCATACAGTAGAAAAGGATAGCCAGTGAGGTTGTTTTTGCTTACCCAGTTGTCCCATTGGAGCTGAATGGAATTCGACTGGAGCCCAAATTGGGCTCCAATATTTCAGGGGTTCGTTCTAGAACTTTGAAGCCACCACATTGTGCGGGCAACATTCGATTCGATGTGAAGACGAGCAAGAAAGACTAATACCTTGGATTAGTAATCCAAAATCAGAAGATCTGCCGAGTGTTCAGGACCTTTCGTCAAAAGCAGTCTCCAGGTCACCTCCTACAAGGATCTCTCGGCCGATGAGTCGGTACCTAGTGTGTTTCGTGGCCTCGCTTTAACCTCATAACTCTGGTGAGTAACGTTATTGTTATTATATGCATATTATATAGTTGAGAACTAGGGAATAGGGGAAAAAAAAAGCTGAGTGGTTGGGTTTGTGGGATTTGGTAGATCGATGGATATGCTATGTATGTAGGGGTTAGGGCGGGCTGAGTAAAAGGTTAGGGGCGGAGAGGTAGGTGGCGCTAGGGGCATGTGGACTTGGCTATTGTTGGGCTCCCATCTTTCCTTTCCTTTCCTAACTGCGAGAATGACTGCGCGGTGAGAATTAGGCGTCTATTGGCTCGATTGTATAGGATATGTTGCTGGGAACGAACTTGAGATGAGGAAAAAAGGGAAATCTAGTTACATGCGGCACTAGAGAACCTGCTTCATCACCCCTCACCCTCCCCATCCCCATCCTCCCTCGTACCCGTAAAATTCCCCCCAATAAACCCCTCCAAACACCACCAAAACCTCCAATACCAACTCGACCTCTCCCAGTCAAACCGCCCATCTTCTAGCCTGTTGCACTCTTCTAGCCCACCAAACAGCGCCGCAACACCGAGACTAGCGAGGAGGACTGAGAACCAGGAGGGCTTGGGCAGGACAGCTTGTTCGGCGGGGTGGAGTTGGGCTCGGCGGGCTGTTGGTATCCGGGTGCAGAAAAGGTCAGGGTGTGTTGCGGCGGTAGGTTGGATCGGTGGAGGGGTGGAGCTTGTGAGAGAAGAAGTTCGACGGTGTGTTAATTGAGTAGATGGGGGAGGGTGGAAGGAGCCGGTTGTGAAGGAGCGAGGGAGTGTGGATGACGGGACACGTAAATTTGTTGAGTCTAGGTCAGTAGGCCGACCTCCAGTTACCGCACTCGTCGAAAGACCACCCGCATTAAACGATCCCCCCCTCCTCAAAGGTGGCGGTGGATTCTCTCTATCTACCACGGGGATCTCACAATCCTCCCCTTCACCCAACCCAACCCCCTTCCACATCTCCGCAAAAACCCAATGCGCATAAACCTCCTGCGGACTCACCCTCACCGCCCTCTCCGCCGCATATCGTGATTCAAAAGTAACCTTGATCCAACAACTCCCCATGGCTAGCGCATTTGCTTTCCGGAGTTCTTCGCGTGTGAGAGGGCGATTGCGGAGAACAGAGGGATCCCGGCTTGGGGTATCGAATTCGGTGCGCGGGAAGTCTTCACAGATGGGACCACCGATGCGCTCGTATTTATCGATGGCGGCATAGGAGCGGGTGGGCTGAAAACCATAAAGGAGGACTTCGGTGGGGGTGTCAGGGGAAGTGGTGGTGTTTGTGGGTGCCGTAGTGGTACCGCTACCGGGTTGGGTATTTTGGACCGGGGAGCTGATGTTTGGGGCCGAGGATGACTGAGCGAGGGTAGCGCTACGTTGCTGTCCTTGTTGGTGGGCTTCACCTTGCTTGACAATGAAGGTTTTCCACATGTCATCTGTTGTGGTGAGGTTCCAGTCGTCCTTGAAGGAAGTGGTCTTGGTGCGCGATGATTGTCGGCGAGAGCGGCCGAAGCTCCCTGTCGCGCGATTACCGGATGGGGTTCTTTTGAAGCGGAGGGGTTCTTCGCCATCGATGAGGCTGCTCAGTGAGAGGTTAGCTATCATAGAGAGGTACAATGGGGTCTCTTGAACGGTTTACTTACGGTGATTGGTCGACGATGGCAAAGGGTTTTTGCTTACCGTCTGCACCGACGGCTCTCTCCTCCACAGGAACAGCGTGGAGCACAATAGGCATCCTGATGTTGGTTTTTCAGGCTGTAGAAGAGCAGCAAGGGGTGTTCCTGGTCTCTGGCGTTGGAGGTTGTTTGGAGTTCACGGCCCTTCGGTACGATGTTGAGGCTCAGTTGTTTATTGCAGGTGACTTGGCTAACTTACAGTACGCTCCGACCGATACACGCAAGGAAAACAACTCGACGTGTTCAACTCCCCAATACCTCACAAACCCAAAACTGATCGCCACGAATTAACTCCTGTTGAGCGAGCGTATTTATTGGGAGGACAAGATGTTGGTGAAAGGTTTGGTGTAATTTGATCCAGTTCAAAATGCCAAGGAATAAAAACAACACAGAATCTCTTCCGTGCGGCGGGGGTATAAAACAGATGTTCGAACCGAAAGCAGACTAAATAAATCGAGATACTCAGAAAGGTCCAATAAATCAAAGGGCATCTTTCTCTAACGTTAACTATATTATGTATTATGGCTGGATTACGTTAACTGTGTGGCAGGCTCAGGCTCAGCTCGAGCTTAGCTAAGACGCATCCACGCTCCGGAAACGCCCGAAGCGCGCCAACAAACTTCCCGTGTCCCATCAATTGATGTTTGCCCAATAGCGTTAGGGATGAAAGAACGGACTTTGTATTTTTCCCAATTGAGATTTGTACAAGTACGTACTTCGTACCTCTTCCCAGCAGCAGTAGGAAAACAGGGGCTGTCGTATACCATTCTACGTATTCTCCCGCATACTGTTTTTGTCTCGATTGGCGATCCCAGATGGCGGTCGGGGTGCTGTGCAGCGGCCGTGTCTCTGCACGTGCTGCGTGGGTGACAGCGGCATCACGGGCAGGGTTTGCTGCCTCGTCCTTGGCCGGTGCAAGGCCTGGCGATGGGGCACTTGGGCGAACGGCTCCGGCGCTGTCATCGATATATGAATCGCCCCGGCTGCCTGTGGTTCGCTTACGGGAATCATCATCGCTGTCGGTCCTCCAGAATAGGCCTTTTGGGCGAGCTTTTGGTACTGCCGCTGCGATGATGGTGCGTGCTGTCTTTGCTCGCGTTGCTTGCGGGGCGACTGAGGGGTTGGTGCTGACTGACATGTGGATGGTATCAGACTACCGGAACCAGGACAGAGAGCGATGCCTTTGGTGAGATTCAGGTAATGCTGCCTCTCGCACTGTAGACTGACGACCCCAATGGCTCTGGGACCCGCAAGCTGATTTCAGACTGTCGCTAGGTTCCTGCGGACAAGTACTGGGGGGCCCAGACTGAGCGGTACGTATCCCGTTTACCCCGCGGACCCAGTACTCCATGAAGTGCTCCGCTTCTCTCGTCGGAACGCACGCTTCGGGGTTGGGCAAACGGCGGTTATATGGGCGTGGCTCCGCGCTGACCCTGGGTTGATAGGTCGCTGGAGAATTTTAAAATTAATCAACCGCAAGACCGCATGCCCCCACCCGTCATAAGAGCGTTTGGAATTCTCAAGGGCGCCGCAGCAACGGTGAACATGACCTTTGGCCTTGGTAAGGCCCCCCCTCTCCTAGCCAATGCCGGCGCAAGATATCGCATATCAGAAACAAGGGCTTACTTGGTCTCCACTCAAGACCCGGCGATAGGCAAGGCAATCCAGCAAGCAGCGGCCGAAGTTGCTTCCTTGAAGCTGGTCGACCACTTCCCCCTCGTAGTATGGCAGACTGGTTCCGGAACACAGTCGAACATGAATGCAAACGAAGTCATCTCAAACAGGGCTATCGAGATTCTTGGGGGAACGATGGGGACAAAGAAGCCAGTACACCCCAATGACCATGTCAACATGTCAGCCTCGTCTAATGACAGCTTCCCGACTGTAATGCATATCGCCGCTGTTCTAGAGATTGAGGAGCGGCTTCTGCCCTCATTACGAAGTCTGCGGGATGCTTTGAAGAGGAAGAGCGAACAGTTTGAAAAGATTATCAAGATTGGCCGTACCCATCTTCAAGACGCCACCCCCTTGACAGTAGGCCAGGAGTTCTCAGGCTATGTTGCGCAACTTGATATGGGCGTTGAGCGCGTCGCTGCTACTCTCCCGCACCTACGTCTGCTGGCTCAAGGTGGCACTGCCGTTGGGACTGGCATCAATACATTTGTGGGCTTTGCAGAGGCTATTGCCGCCGAAGTTACTAGGATGACGGGGTCAGAGTTCAAGACTGCCCCAAACAAGTTCGAATCGCTCGCTGCCCACGATGCTATCGTCGAGGCGTCCGGATCGCTGAACACGCTCGCGTGTTCCCTGTTCAAGATCGCTCAAGATATCCGGTTCCTAGGGTCAGGACCTAGATGCGGACTAGGCGAACTGCGGCTTCCAGAGAATGAACCGGGCTCTTCCATCATGCCTGGTAAGGTTAATCCTACACAATGCGAGGCTTTAACAATGGTCTGCGCTCAGGTAATGGGCAACCACACCGCTGTCACAGTATCTGGAATGAGCGGCCAGTTCGAGCTCAACGTATTCAAACCCGTATTAATCCGGAACCTGCTACATAGCGTGCGGATTCTGAGCGACGCAATGGCGAGTTTCGAAAAGAACCTAGTCGCGGGCATCGAAGCCGATGAAAAGCGAATCGCGTCCCTTTTGAACGAGAGGCAAGTTAGACACCCACCAATCCTAGACCCAGCCCACTAACTGATCGGCAGTCTCATGCTGGTTACCTGTCTCAACCCTGTCATTGGATATGACATGGCATCTAAAGTCGCTAAGAATGCCCACAAAAAAGGAACCACGCTTAAAGAGAGTGCTCTCGAGTTGAACGCCCTGAGCGAGGAGGATTTCGACAAGTATGTTAGGCCGGAGTTGATGATCCAACCTAGCGAGTACAAGCCAAAGCTATAGCGTTTCCGCCCGATCCACATTGATCCCCAAGGCGCCGATATAAAAGATTTTTTGTGGAAAGGAAACTCCTGTACACCGCTTCTATCTGAGCGAATTCTAGCTTCGTCATGTTCGCGGAGTTTGAAGTAGAGTTTGGAATCGAACCCAGCTCTGGAAAGGGGGGGGACAATTGTATATTGATATCTAAGAAAAGAAAAAAGATTCGAGTCTTGACCCAATAAGTTAGTGTGCATATACATTAAGGTGCCCTCCGAAGCCTTGTGAAAGCTAATAACCAAAAGATAAAATAATAAATACACCAGAAAAACCTGTCTGGAGGATTAGTTGGTACATACATAAAAACCCCCCAACCAAAAAGAAAAAAAATTGTCCTACACCCAGACAACCACCACACCGCCCTCCCCAGACTCCCCCCCACCAACCACCCACCCCTCCCTAACTGCACACGCCAAACACGCTCCCCGAGCCTCCCGCGCCAGCAAAACCACGCCGGGCCCCACGGCCGCGCACCAGGCCCTTGCCAGGACCTCGGCGCCGGTTCCGGCACCAGGCCTCGCATCGACGATGAGGATATGATTTTTGGATGCGTTGGGCGGATATGGCGGGTATGGGTTTGTGGCTGTGAGGGAGGTGAAGGAGTAGGGGATCTGCGCGGAGAGCGGGTGCGGGGGGAGGAGGCACGGGAAGGCGGTTAGGAAGGCGGGGTTGTGGAGGAGGGGGAGCGGGGGGAAGGGCGGGAGCGTTAGGGTTGTGGTTGTGGTTGAGGTAGAGGGGGTGAGGGTGAGGGTTATGTTTTGGAGTTGGGTTTGGGGTTGGGGAGGGGGAGGGGGAGGGATGGATAGTTCCCTAGTGGGTAGCGCTAGGTCCGTCATGGTGGTTCTGGGTGGGATTTCTCTGCTTTGCTCCTCGGGACCGGCAACTATCCACCCCTCCTCTGTGCCTTCTATGTTGAGCTCAACCCCCGCAATCCACCCGCCTATCTCCTTCGCCCCGCTAACCCCCGCTAGTACCTTTCCCACAATGGAATTTTTGTTCCAGTAGCTCTTGCCCATGTGGATAAGGCCGATGTTGGTTGCTGTTGGGGGAAAGGGGGAGGGGAGTAGGGAGGACATTAGGTGGTGGGATAGCGAGGGCCCGGGGAGAATGAGCGATGTGAGGTATGCGTCCAAGGGCCAAGATGGGGTGTGTTTAGTTGTTGTCGCTGTATGCTCCTCGGTATTCTTGTCGGCGCCTAGGAAAATGGGGATACCAACTCCCTCTCCGGTCCGCACCTCTAGCTCCTGCTTCAGTGAATCGACTCCGGGCCACCCAAGCGTCTCGGCGAAATAAAGGAGGCCTGAGATCTGCCGCTGCGGGTTCCGCCATGTGACTATAATGGGGATATCTTCCGGATCCGTGTCCGTGGGTGGTTGTAGCGCCGCAGCGGGTGTTTGAGAGGGGTTTTGTGAGAACCAAGACCAGGATGTCCCTTTCTTCTTCGCTGTTGGGTCCTGAGTCGTCGCCAGAGAGGGAGAAATAGCAGGATTACCGTTGCTGTCATTACGATTATGATTACCCGCCTCTATCGCACCACCAATAGCGAGCCGTACATTCTCTAGCCACCTCCTCGCAAGCGTAATATCCCACTCAATCTTCCCCCTCCCCACCCCATAAAACCCCACTAAAACCTCCAGCGTGCTCCGCGCCAGCTCCTGCCCACCACTCCCAGCCACCGCATCCAGCCGCACAAGCAACTCGCAGGACAAGAGAATCTGCAATAACAGCCACCGGCGCTCGGCACCAGCCCCGAACACGCTGGGGGTGGAATCCCCAAAAAGCAACTCCCCGAGCCGAAGCCTGGTTCCCACGATGCTGAAATCGTGCCAGATCCCCGCGGCGCCGAGGGCCCTGACTAGGGCTTCAACCTGTACTTTCAGACTGTAGGGGTCGTCGGCGTCGGCGTTGTGGACGCGGTCTGGGGGGTAGAGGATGCGTGTAAAGAGCTGAGTGTAGAGTTGCACGGATGACTGCTCTTTAAGTAGGTCCAGGGGGGCTCTGGTGCTATCTCTGTCTCCAGAGCCATGGTAGAGATTTCCGAGCTCTTGTAGCCGGGCGGCTATGACATTGGTTTCGATGCTGCGCATGCCAATCCGTTTCCCACCCTCTGGGCCTTCTCGGAGGAGACTCCTCCGCCTCCACATCACTGTACGGCCACCCACCTCCCCGTCATCATCGCTACTTCCTGCCTCTTCATCCACTAGTTCCTCCAACATGTCCGCAAAGGGAAGCATCATGAAATATTCATATCCCACCGATCCTAACTCCAACCCCTGCGCTGATATCGCCGAGGGAACCTCCACAACACCAATATCATACCCTGTCTGCGCCCCGCTCCGCCTTCCTTCGCCGGATGCCGCATCGTCCGTTGGTGGCAGATACGGCCGCGTGGTTGACAGGGAGAACACCGGGTGCGGAAACTTCGCACAGTCGGTTAGGTCATGTATTCTTGGGTCGGTATCCCATGGGAATGTAACCCGTGGCTGCGGAGGCCGTGAGGCGTCTGGGGGCTTGAGGAGGGAGAATTGAGGTGCTCCGGAGAACAGCTTGTGGAAGTCATCGTCCGTGAGAGTTTTCTTCTGGCCAGCGGGCTTGAGCCCTATGGCAGTCAAGGGCGCGGAGGGACGTTGTTCACTCCCATCGTCGCCGGAAACCACAACCTCCAAGAGCGAAGGAAGCTGTATAGGAAAGCAGCCCATTAGTAACATCTGGCCCTAGCAATCAAGTCCCGGTTCCCTGAAAAATGCCATACCGCTTCTATGTCCGACTGCCTCTCCTCCGGCTTCCGAGCTCCAGTGTTCCACCTAAAAAGCTCCCTCAAGACTCCACGTTTCGTGCGCTTCAACGACCTCCCGCCGCCATCCCTGTCTGCAGACTGTTCACGCGCTATCTTGGATCGTTTGAGCAGAGCAAAGAACGGCATGACTGCCCCCAGCTCAAAACGCCACAAACATCGAGCGAGCGCACGGCGGATGGGAGGAGATGGAGGTGAACTGCCCGAGCTAGTGGCGGTCCTATTACCTCACTGTCGGCGCTCTTGGAGCAAGCGTCGAGAGTCGGGGACTGCATTCTGGATTGGCCAGATGGAGATCCAGGATTCCTGGCGCGTTCTACCGTCATGCCGAGCCTGCATGCGCATGCAAGCCATTATGCATAAAACAAGAAGTCTATTCTCCCCGAACTCCCTACATACGACGACACGATCGGAACGTCAACGTCAAACTCTGCAGCTCTCACCAACGCAGACAATGGGTTCTTGTATTGTGGTCGTGTGACTCCTCGCTGCCCGAGGGGATGCGATACATCCATCAAAGTCTAAATACATTACTGACCCTCCGTCTCTGGCCAATCGCCAGCCACAGTCCCCCAAGCGCCGGTCCTGTCCCCACGAAAGTAACGCCAAGGGCCTCAAGTCACCCATTCCCCTCAACCCGCTGCCACAATCGCCCTCTGGATTTGCAGAACCCTCGCGTGATCGAATTTCCCATAATCATCCGGCATATACTCACCACTTGCAATGCAGTGGATATTCATGCGAGGATCGTACTTTAAGTCATGAAGGAGTTTGGGCGTGATCAGGAAATACTGGCTAGTATGTTTCTGACACGCAATGTCCACCATGCGCTCATGGACCATACGTTCGTTGCGCGGGTCCATTCCTTGATTGATCTCATCAACAACACGGAACGGAGCACGGGCTAGTGATTGTAAGGCCATGAGGTAGAAAATTGTTGAGACGGCTCGCTCGCCTCCAGACTGCCTATGGGAATCAAGGATAGAGAGCTGTTCATATTCTCTGTTGTTATTTAACAGTTAGTACGGAGCGTTGAGTTATGCACTTGTTTGGGCCCACGAACCTGAATTTAACTTGGATCTGAATAGACCATTGGTCAAAGTCCTCGTCTTTGTGGACGCCGACTTCGCCAGCACAGCCAATCTGCTCGAAACTTTCAGAGAACGCCTCGCTGATACTCTTGACCAGAGTGTCAAGCCCAGGCTCCCACTTCTCCCTGATCTCCGTGATGGCATACTCTATATCTGCTAGCTTTTCAGTGTCTTTTTCTATACTATCTTCCAGCTTCTCAAGCTGCTTCTTCCGGGATTCGTATTCCCTAATCACATTCGGATTTCCGTGATGGAGAAGCTCCAACCTCGCCCTCTCTGATTCGATCTCAGTCTCGAGGTCTTCCTCTGATTGGCCTTCAGGAAGGGCGCCCAGGAAAGCATGCTCTTCCGGGGTTAGGCCAGCGTCACTTATTATGCCTTGGCATTCTTCAATCAAACGCTTTGCTGCTTTGGATGTTTCTTCGTGGTCGCGAACAGCGCTATCTGCTTCCTTTCGTTTCGTCTCCAGCGTGTCCTTTACAGACTGATTCCGTTCGGTTAGGACTTCAAGGTCGGAGTTAGCTTCAATTAGTATGACTTCTGCCTGTAGGAGATCGTTGTGGAGATCCCCGAGAGCCTTTACGGCGTTCTGGGTGACCCTATTAGCAAAACTTAGGCGTGATTGTAGAAGTATTGAAACGTACCGCATATCTAATGACTACCGCCCCTCGTTCCTGGGTCACTTCATCTATCTGCTGGGACAGCTCGGTGATCCGAATTTTTCGTGTCCCTAATGCATCTCTTTGCGCCTGGAGCTTTTCTTCTTCTCGTGCTATAAGCTAGTCAGCCATGAACCGCCTAGGTAAATGTGGTCTTTTCTGCGCACCAAGTTTCGCCGGTAGAGCCTTGAACTGTCCAATTGCTTTCTGCTTCTCGCCTTTCTCCTCCTCTAGTCGGATCTTAAAGCAAAAATTGTTAGTTCGATGAGGGTAAGGATAAGAGAGAAATCACAGGTACCTTTTCCTGCTCGACTTTCCTATAATTCGCCCTATATTCCTCAATCTCCCTATTAGCAGCATCAATTTGCCGTGTGAGCTCCTGTATCTCCTCGGTCCATCCAGCAATATTATCCTGTAATTCCGCCTTGGCCCGCATATCAACTGGTTGGCTTGTCCAGAATTTGCCCCTTTTTACTTCTCTAACCCTCGTAGATGCAGCACCAGGCCCGTATTCCCTCCTGCGTGTAATGGTATAGGAATTTTTGCTGGTTACCCAGCTTGTTATGGGACTTGCTTCAAGGATTTCGTACTGTCGATCGGTGATATCGCGGAGAACAACCGCAGTGCGATTGAGAGCGACGTCGTAGCACAGCATAGCTAACACCGGCTCAGGACCTGAAAGATAGTCAAGAGCCCACCCTTCAAAGCCATATCTTCTCATTTCCTCCTCTGACACTGGGGGTCGGAACTCGTGGAGACTTTTCGTGTTGGTCCGAATGTTGATTTCTGCCAATTTCATCGTCCCGTAAAGGTGATTGCTTAGTGTTTCAAAGTCTCTCTTAGTCTGACAAGTGAAGGCTAGAAAATCATTTTTCTGGAAGAGTGATTCTATCGCATCAACGTATCTTGGGTTTTTAACTGAGCACTCAACAATCGGAGGTCCATACACAGTCTTCTCAAAGCTGTCTTGATTCTCTTGGATCCACTCCCATGCAGCCGCAGTTTCTCTAGCGGCTTGTCTTAGCTTGTTACCCTGCTGACCAGCCTGCGATTCAAGATTTTCAAGTTGTTTTTTAGCCTGTTCTCTCCTAGCGTTCTTGTGCTTGCCCTGGGCCACCCAAGCCTTCTGGTCATCTTTCAGAGCTTCGATTGTGACCTTTATCTCTCGTAAGGTGCGGTTCTTCTCTCTCTGCGACGTACCCAGGTCAGCTCCATCACACCGATATGCCCTTCATTACGTACAAGTTGATCATTGTAGAACCCAACGTCAAGTTCAGCTGGTTCCTCAGCCATCTGCCTCTTGAGGCCAGTAATAACTCCTTGTAGTTTCAGGATATCCTTTTTTATGGGGCCATCTCCTCTCTTTTCGAGCTCTATTTCCCGCTGGAAACCCTTCAAGGCATCCTCCTGCTCACCCTGTCGCGCAAAAAGGTCGTCCGCTGCTAACTCTCTTAATTCTAAAGTTCGTTGCCGAGTATTTTTCGCGCTCTCTACCTGATTTCGATACTCTTGTTTGGCATTGACTGCATGTAGAAGAGGCTCTACCTCGTTTTCTAGTTTCTTAAGCTCTGCCAGCACCTCCTTTTTCCTTTGTCTAGCTTCCATGTTCCTCTGTCTCGCTCCGCGGTATTTGGCGAACGGACGGGCGATTTCCAGGAGCTTCACCCTCTGTTGGATCTCTGCTCGTTCCTTAAATCGCTCGACATCTGCTCTATCCATATCCTGCCTACCCTCCAAATTTGCCCGAAGCTCCTTGTCTGCGTTGTTCTTTGCCTGGCGTGCTTTCTGTTCCTTACGCAACTCCTTCAGGCTTTCATGCCATTCCGACATATGCGGGGGTGCTGCTGCTCGCAATGTTGAATGCAGGAGCTCCACTGGCGATAGCGCAGCGAATTCGCAAACTTTGTCTTGAGGTAGAAATTGACACAGATTGTCGATCTGGATGGAGAATGATTTGGCTAATTCCGTAACAGCCTTCTGTGGCGCTTGTTTGCCATCTATAAAGAACTGAGATTTGTTGCCCTCGCGTTGGATCCGCCGGCGAATTACAGGGTTAGACCTGCCCGGATTCCCAGCAAGCTCGATCTCGATCGAAGCTTCACGGCAACCATGTTTGACATACTCAGAAACGTCCTTTGCCCGGCCGAGATGCTGTTGTCCCGTTAACGAGTCTTTTCTGCGTTCAAAATCAAACCGTAATATCTCACCTGGGGGCCCCATCCTAACCCTAAGCAAATCGCGCAGACCAACGTACTTTTGCCTGTGCCATTAGGCCCAATCACCATATTCAAGCTTGGCCCAGGGTTAAACTCTGCGGAAGTGTATGTGACAAAGTTGTTTAGTTTAACTCGTACGATTGAGCCCGGATTGTGCGCTAAGGTTCCCTCTACTTCCACGCGCCCATTTGTCCCCATAGAGTAGTCATTCCCTTGCACAGGCGAGGTCCTTTGGGGTGATGATAAAACAGAGCCACCATTTGAGGTCAGCCTTACGCGCTTGCTGGCCGAAGAAGAGTTGGATGAAGGTGTAGATGACCTCAAGTGGTCATCCTGACCCTCGTCATCCGGAGTAACCGCGCGCCGCCTACGAGTCGGTATTGAGAACGATGGCATCTTGAGCGATGGAGGTCGATGATTTTCGAGACGAAGACGCGATCAAATTGACGCGCTGAGAATGAAGCCCGCTGTCACGTGCTTCGTGACTAGCAGGAACTTCCAAATCCACAAATCCAATATAGTTGGAACTACAATGGCAACTGAACTCTTGCAGAGCAATAAATAGCTAGTGGCAGTGGTAGTAATCCGAATTTTCAATTGATTGTCCAATCCCAGCAGACAGACATAAGAACGGAGCTGAAAGGCCTTGGGCATGCTTCGCAAACATGCAACATCAGATAACAGGTAGAGGAAAAGGATACAGTTATCCCACAAGTCAGATCAAAGCTCGATGAGACGAACTTGCCCAATGTTGGTCCCCTCCCAAAGCGAAAAGCGAGTGACTGTCTTTGTGACTCTGAGTCTGAGCTCAAGAAGCTCAAGAAAACAAGAGAAGAAGTCTAGGAATGCAATATAACTCAGCAGAAACAAGCCAAAGGAGCATTTAGACAATCTCTCGAGAAACAGCGGCAAGTAAACCGACTAGTGTCTCAATATACAGTCAAGTGGGGAATATCTCCTCCATCGGGAGACTGAACTCCGGAAAGGGGCCTCTTATTTTAAGAGGACATACCTTTCACAGGCATCGTATTAAGACTGTACATCATCAACTCGAGTTTGAACGCAGCTAATAATTTTTGTTCTTAGAAATTTGCATCAGTACTATCATTTACCCGTAATGTTTTTATTAGGCTAGTGTGATATGTTGTGGTGCCGCCACATGCATTGCTAATGCTTCTAGCAGCATCACGAACCTTTGAGGTGGTTCACTCATAAGGTGAGTCACCATCGCCACCAAGGTGGCGATAGTTCCGAATTGCCTATAAAAGGTGCTACATTCTCTAGCAAGTAAATAGAATCTATTCAAGTCAGTCGCTACTCAATATATTCTATTGTCAATTGTTTATCCGTGTCCTCGCGGCTAATTGTGACTGCTTGCCTCCAACACAATTCTGGCCTCTTTTCGGCCAGGACTAGGCGTTTGTCGAATACAACGTATCGCCTGAGGCTAATATCCTAGTCCCCCAATGACATGCCAGGGTCATCATCGGAGTCTTCGTTCGCACCGAAGATATTCATATTAAGTTCGGCCATAAGAGCTGGGAGCTCCTTGACAATACCATTACCTTCTTCCCATTCATTCCAAGACTGCTGCAAGTAAAGACGAATAACCCGCACAGTTTGTTCTTATCCGACCCGATATACACACCCGACCGCTTGGAACTCTACCGGGGAGCTAGGAGCTAGTTCGAATATCAAGACATTTCGGCAATGACCATGTAGATTCAGCCCACAGGAGTTCACTGAATAGCTGCATATAAGGACCATGACCTCATGCTGCTCTTCGTGAAACTTTTTGACCAGATGTTGGTGGTCACGGGAACCGAGGCCCGAATGATACTGCTGTACGTCGATGTTAAGCTTCTTTATAAACTAGTGATATTGTATTAGCATCAAGTAACAAGAAAGGCATTGAAAGTGACATACTAAGTAAAGGAGCTCCTGTTGCTATGGGAATTGAACCCAGATGATGAGTTCATCTGCGAACTACTCAAGAAGATTGGTCAAGGAGTCTCCTGGTGGCTGGGCCTTTGGATTGTTTTCACAGATGAAATCTGCCAAGTTCCAGAACATGAAGTCTGTATTTAAACGGAATTCTTGCAGCTTGTCGACGTATAATTGCAGCAAATATTCGAATCCCAGTCATGTGGAGTACTGTGGAGGCAGAATCTGAGCCGGGCGATTAGCTAGAATTCTTGGCAACACAAGACAACAAAAATGCGCCGCGCACTCACCCACGGCTCACCCAGGTGACGCCGCTTTAGCTGGGTGAGCTGGATGATCCGGGTGAGGCAGCACCTGAGCCGGGTGATCACCAACACCTTTTTTTTTAACACCCCCGAGCCGGTGCCCTTAACGGATCCCAACCGGCTTAGACCTGGCCGGATCTAAAAATGGAGAGAGCGGCAGAGAGCACCTACCTTCCACCATAAGATGGGGTAGCTTCCCTCTTCTCTTAATCGCCTCAGTTACTCCTCCATGCCTGGAAAGGAGGCTACGGCAGAAGAACTGCTGGCTCGAGCCAAAGCTAATGGCTATGAAAGAGGAGCCTATCAGGAGAAAGACAGCATCAGGGATGCTAACAGACATGTTGAGAAAACCAAAAAAAAATCAGAATCGTTTCTTACACCTCTATGCAAAGTAAGTGTAGAGACTGATTTGGTATTACCTCTAGAACCTTGCTTACACTACTCCAAAGATTCATAGTCCTACAAGCAAAGTGTCACGAATGCCGATTCCGGTGCCTGGAAGGCGTAATGGATGGATTCTATAAAGACGAGAATTCTAAGCTACAGAACAGAGAGGGTGTGGGAAGCAGGCAGATATATAGGAGGTCACCAGCGCTAAGGCACAGCACAGCTCTGAGCTGCACCTGACTACACGCGCTGCGCGCACTGAGGCTCTGCAGGGTACGCGCCGGCAGGCCGCGAGCCATAGTCGTAACAACAGGTTTGTATATATACCTGAGCAAGTGGTTACTGTTTTCCCCAAACTCCCGTAGCCTTTTATCCTGTTGGTGATAGGCAACAACAGTAAATGTGGAAATAAAAACTCTACTGTTGGCTTCTGGATTTTGAGCCCTGTGTTGAGATTATGGTTGGCAATATATATCGTATTTGATGCTGTATTAATATCAAGCTTAGAACACATAGGGAACATGTTCGCTCTTTGCTTGTGGTAGGGGGAATCTCGTCGGGACTCCTGTATGGCGAATTGACACCGTGCGGCGATGTGACAGCCAGCGCCTGCTGGCTGGGCTCCTCTGCAGGTGTCGAAGATGTGGAGATCTGTCGCCAGTTTTCTTTTTGTGGAAACCTCTCTTTTTTTTAATTTTATTTTTCCCCTAGGTTTTGGTTAGGGGTCTCCTCGACTAGGTAGGGGAGGGTAGGTGATAGTTCGCTCTGCTGGGATTTATCCATAAATGATGAGCTGCTATAGTTCTTGCCGTGGAGTTGTTTTGGAAGACGTAGGTGGAATGATTGTTAAGCTGTGTTGGGCCATACTGCTCATGGAGTATGAGCGCTATAAGCATGGCTATTAAACCGCCTACCAGATTTCTGTAGCCCGGGTCGATTGCAAATGCGGTCACGGTCCGCTGGCAGCAAATTTGAGTGTAAGTAGCTTGCAATGTACTCGCGGAATCGAACAGAAATCTCTTTTTTTTTTAAAAAAAAAAATCTCGTTTCCGGTTGGCCCAGACATGTCTGAAACCCAAATCCTTATCGAATACTGTGAGAGCAGAAGATGCAGTCGGCGGGTAAGCGCTGTCATGTATCCTATCTACAACAGAGGGAGCTCAGGACGAAGAGGTAGGCTACCCCTGCCAAGCACATGTGACCAAACTAAGCTAATTCCGTCCAGCGCAGATTCTGCCTCCACAATACCAATACTATCAAAATCACTGTCAGGGAAAGGTGTCATTGCGCCGAATTTCCGTTATCAGGAACCTCGGCATCTGAATCATCCTCAGATATCTCAGCCAAGGGGATAGCAAAACCCCCCCCAGCTCCCCTATCTGCATTATTCATCAAGTGGAAAAGATCATCGTCCTCCCAAGCTTGCGCGAGGTCTGGGCAAACACACCTAACCAGCTTCATGATCAGCGGTTCCGAAAGGCTGAGAATGATGAGAAAGGCGGAAAATGTGATAACAAACATGATTCCGAAAAAGCTGAGGGAGGTGTAGCCTAGGCTGTGGAATTTGATGAGCTTGCAGGTTACCTCTTTTGATCTTGGCTTGTCCATGTAGTTAGTCATGCGGTCTTTGTTTAGTAAAGGTGATATGGTCGCTATGCGGAGGAGATTAAGTTGTATTCGTGCGAGACTGACGTTGAACCAGTGCGAAACTTCTGTTTTCCACTGCTCGCGGCCGATTCTAAACTGGAACGGGTCCTGGTAGTTATCTATGAGCCGTAGTGCCTGCCGTCTGCCGATAGCTTCGCTTATCCTCGAGACGACAATGGAGCTCTGGACCAGGCTGGTTGCGGCTTGTTCTCTGAAAGGGACGGTGTTGTTGTCGTATGGTTGCCAGCCTTGAGTATTCATCACGGAATCTAGGGGTCCGCATTCGTTCTTGTCGATATTGCAGAGTTGGTATAGGTCGACGCAGGCGAGGGATGTAGCAAAGTGGTCTTTGATGTAGTAAGTTTGTTTATTTACGTTGCTTACAAGGGGATCGGTGGCTGAAAAAAAGGGGTCGTAGGAAGGCTTGGTGAAGATTATTCCATTCATCGAGAGGTATATTACTGTAACGAAACCTCTACTGCCCTTGGGGGTTAATGGCGCGTGTGGGGCGGCGCTCTCGTTTGGAACAATATTGAAAGGATAGTATTTGAGTCGGTATCCGCTATATGTATCGCTGATCGCCAGGTAGGTGGTATTTGTACCATTGAACATGCCAGGAGAATAGATATATCTTGTAGCCTTGGGAGCAAGCCTGTATGCTTCGTTCTGTTCAGGTGTGCCGTTTGCAATTCCGGAGGTTAAGTTTCTCGGATAGATGAATGGATCGTTATTGAGGGGTGAGCAGGTCGTCATACGACGGAATGAGTAATGGGGTGCAATGTTGATACCGAGTTTCGAGAATGGGAGATGACCCGTATCAAGAGTCAAGGCCGAGTTCTCGCCCTCCAGACAGATCCCAGGTGCAAACGGGCAAGACTCATTATGTGTGGCCTTCCATTCAAGCATCCGAGAAGCAAGGCGATTGCAATCGGCAATGTTTTCTGCTTCATAACAATTGCGGGCATAGCTCTCAGCTTCGGCAGTATTATTCGCTAGGGTGTTCAGCCAGTCTAACTGATCATCCGATAGTATTCCCGCCGGCGATTCGGCATCCAATCCAGTGGACATGTAAAACCCACATTTCGCTCCGCCATCGCCGATTACCGCATTGCCAAGGGAGATTTTCGATGTGAAGACGCCGGCACACACGAACGAAAACCAGTGCAGCAGTGCTATCCCCAACACCGGTAAGAGTTTCTGTAGCGGCTGTGGGCATTTGCGCAGAGATGTCTGCTCTGCAAACATAACCTCGATGAGTTTAATGACCACATTCAGGTCGGGAGAGACGATTCTCAGGATCACCCTTTGGGAATCTCGAATAGGTTCACCTCTCCTCTTGGGTTGTCCTAGCATGTATAGTGCCATCCGCAAAAGTGTCCATGAACTGCCTGCTGCCAATGTTACAAGGACAGCGAGAAAAGCTAGAAGGGCGGTTGCGTCCTTGTTTTGCAGAGTTAGCCTCTGCCTCATTGGGAAACTCTGCTCGTAGTCGGTCCAGCGCCCGACGTAGACGCTGTCTGCGTTGGGCATCGCGATTTTGTCTGCTGAGGAGAGGCTGGCTCAATGATGTTATTAGAACTTTGGATGGGGCCTAAGGGCTCAAATGTAACATACAGACCTTGATAAATAACACTATGTGCGAGGGACATACGCTTCTATCTTAGTTTATATGCTCAATGGCTGCAATTGGAATAGAAAGTAAGGCTCAGGGATTTCCAAGGGGTAATTGTGGCGCGTGCACAGATAGCCTAGCCTTATCGTTTTGTCTGGTAGAGCGCTGCATTGGCGTATGAGCCCTCTCCAGGCAGATAAGGGATATATCGGAAGCGCGGAGAAACACATCATCCGTCTCCAACCCTTTGGTGAGCACAGAGAGCATTTCTAGTGTACGACATGAGTTTGTTATCCCTGAATTTGAAGTCTTTTCGACGGACGCGGCGTTACCTGTATATCATGTCCTTCTGAGGCCGCCATCTGGCGGCAAGGCTCGGCTGTGGAGAAACAGCATCCATCCGTATGTTTCGGGTTAGCTAATGCGATCAGAGAGTCCAGAACCTCGCAGCATCTCCCTCCAGAGCTCTGCCCCAACATATTTCTTTTTTGCACATTGATCCCCGATGGATAATTCCAGCCCTGGGTTTCGTTGTCTTGGCCGCAAGGGAAGAGGACGGTGCTGGTGAAAAGTATGGTCGAATGATCATGCTTCAACGGATGGGGTTAAAGCCTCCGACAGTACAAAGAACCCCCAGCCGGCGGAAACATAGCTGCTCGCATGACGCCTGAGGGCCTTATAGTGCGAGCGTGTATGTTGATTGCGGCCGCTCGTCGTGATGTTCGGAGTGTATACCGCGTGCATGGCCAATCTATCTTGAGCGTCGCAAACCCAGAAAAACAAACGTCTTGGTTCAGTCCAGTTGCCAAGATTATGGATAAAGTACAACATGCATAATGTAAACCCGCCCGCAATATACATTTCGCGATTCGTGGTCATAAAACCGCGGCTCTGGTGCAGCCTCGTGAGGCTGCAGTAAGCTCATGCTGACTGAGGGGTGATGCTTGCCCGCGGTAAGGGCAGGTGTGACATTCCTGGCCACAACCCGAGACCCTCACGGCTTTCTTCGATGACTAGCCAAGGCCTTGGGTTTTAGGTGGCGCTTTGGTGTCACCAGCAAATTGAGTGTGGAGATTGCCTTGCGCAACCTCGATGGGGGGCCTCCAACCCCCTTTTTGTTGATGGACGGCCAGGGGCCATCCATAAAAACCTGGTTGAGTTTCCGAATTAGAAGGGGCCACGGCTCAGCGAGCCACACGGCTGAGCGAGCCACAAAAATATTTCTATTCAATTACAAGTATATTACATGCGCCCATGATGCCCATGGTTCCTGAATAATAGAAGTAAACCATTTTGCCTCCTCTACTTCCCTTGTATCCATCTGAGTACTTACAACCTTATCCTTTTTCTTAGTTTTTTTTTCTTCTAATGCCTTTCTAGCTAATTCTAAATCATTATAACTAACTATATGAGCTCTGCTCAAAATAGAATTGCCACAAGTTACTCTAGTCTGCTTATATAGATTGAAATGAAATAAATTTTTATTTTCTTTCAAAACTAATTCCTTTTCTGCAAGTACTTGTTTTGCCGTATGCAGTACCATCTCTACATGTCATACCCGTGGTATGTCCATTACAACACTATAAAGTTAATCTTTGAAAATACTTAAAGCAATTTGTTGTAATTGTTGGGAAGTACTCAGTGTTTTCATATTATAAAGAACAGTAGTTAATTTGTCATTTTAAGTTGGAGGAGTAATTGGTCATTCAAAGATATTTAAAAGAAGATCAGGATTATAAAGTTGAAGTCCAGTAGCAGTCCATCCTGACAAAATAATCCTTGGTACCAAAGTAGTATTTCGTGCTTGAGAATAAAGCTCAAGAAAAGAGTTTTTCGAAATTGTTGTTATTCCGCTTTGTGCTACTTTGGTAATACCCAGTCGATAATGGTATTTCAAAGGACCAAAGCATTTGACATTGAGAGATTGTGTCAAATGTGTTGTACGGGGATGTAGTCATAAAAGAATAATATTGTGTTTAAAACAAAAGCTCAAAAAATTCGCCGTTTTGTGACTACCATATCCATCAGATATAAGAACTCGAGGTAGTTCTTTTGCTTTCCCAACCGTTTGTAGATAAAAAACATTTTTTAACCATTTAATCCCAAGCTCATCATCAGTATATCCTGTTGCACTATTTGCAAATGTCCATCCAACGCATTCTCTATGATTGTACCAAGCATCTTGATAAGTTGTAACTACAAAAATAATCATCAGATTGAGAACAGTACTGTCCATAGAGATACATTCAATAGCTGTAAGGGATTGTCGAGTTTGTGGTGCTTTATGAATACGCTTTGTAGCACTAGTTGGTACTACTACTTGATTGGTACTGTGGAGAGTATCAGGGCCGATGGGTAGGGTGCTCAATGCTCTACTTGGTGTCACTACATGCTATGGAAAAACGAGCGGCAACGAGGTAGGTAAGCTACCCACGCCAAGAACTCTAGCTAATCGCTCAGCTCAGATTCTGCCTCCACAGTACCTAGCATCCCCAGTTGAATCCCCATCTCATCCATATTGTTAGGACCTAGACGGGTGGTCGTAGGTGCTCGGGTTGGGATACGGTGGTGACCGTACGATGGAGCTCCGAACTATGAGGTTCGTACGGGTTCGTGGTTCGTGTACGGGGTTTGTATTGTATGTAACTATTCTAGGCGTGTCCTATATACAACAAGTGTGTTGACCGATGAGGTTGCAAGAAGCATCCTCGTCGGTCTTCTTAAGGGGTTCGCAAGCCGCGAACCTTAGCGGTGCGAGCAAGGCTCGCTCCGCGGTCCGAGCTCTCGTAGTCCCGTTACAGTAGCCAACTGATGCTCAACCTTGTGCTAGAAGAAATAAAGATGATCCTTGACACGCTTGATGCAAGCATTAAACAGGTCATCGCTTCTCGAAACCTAACCCAAGCCCAAACCAGTGAAGATTCCACAAATCATAACTGTCCTTCCCTATCCACCCGAATGTACCATACCACTATGAACACCCAAGGCACATGAACTGCTAAGCTCGTCCTCCAAACGGAGTACAAATAATCCTTGAGAGGCAGAAGCCTGAACCAAAAGAGAGGGCTACAGAACATGGTTAGCAGTTACAAACCAAGCAGGAAGGGATCACTTATGGAAGAAAGATGGAACAAAGAACCATCAGAAGGGCTTAAGAGCAATGAAATAGGAGAAGCTACTTGAACCCGGCAAGCAGAGTGAGACAAGACCGGCTCGCATGGAGATGATACAGAAGCTTGATGCTTCCGTCGAGGAGTATGGGGGATATAAGACTATAGTGTGAGTCTTGGGGATATATAGTAATGTGACGACTTATAGTAACAATAAAGTAACTCCAGCATGATGCAATTGTAATGCGTTTGTAGAAACAATGTGATTATCATAGTGGTAAAGAAGTAATTAGTAGAAGTGCTCTTAGTATTGTAGCTTAGAAGAAGAACTAATCGCTGCCTATTTTATTATAGGCAGTAAGCTGCTTAAATATATGATTTTGCTGGCTTTATACTGACTACCTTGCCTCATAGCTATATACCAATTGTCTTGACTTCTGCTGGTAACAGTGATATTATTAATAGGGTATTTCTGCTGTTTTTGTAACATCGTCCCTGTGGCGTGCTGCTTTCATAGTGACGTCTTTGTCCGATAGGGATTGTTTCCATCATATGTCTGGTCAAGCTGGACATTATATACTTGTGGGGAATGCTTGCAGCTACTTACTTGCAGTCTCATCATTGTTGCGGAAGACTGATGTTGTTGAGTTTTCTGGAAGCTGTAAGCGGTTTAAGCAATCCAATGCAGCTGAGAGTCTCCTTTTAAAAGCCTTGTTATCAGTGTCTTACAGGGGAGACAAGAGCCACTGGCAATAGCGATAACTTAAGCCAAATCAGCCACGAACAAAAACAAGAGGAAGGAACTTACCAAAAAGCAAGGCATAGCCTTATATATATAGAAACTACATTTTTGGGTCATAGTGACACCAGACACAAAATAATAAGCGCCGACAGAAGCACAGTATAAATATTCTAACCTATAATAAAGCTCAGCCCCTGTCTCCTTCACAACCTTTATTGTATCGAAGGTCTACTAATGCTAGACCGAGGGAAAAGGACCATCAGTAGCAGTGGCCTACTCCCATGGCATAAGCTGAACAGTGTCAGCCGGAGAAAAGGGGGAGCATCTAGGTCCAGAGATCCCCAAAGAGGAAGAAGGCCCAGGGAGCACAAACAGCTCTGAGCTAGAACTAGTAGACAAACCATCCAAGTTCACTATGGTCCAAAAAAGCCCATTGGTGAGCCTCAGGCAGGAAGAAGAGGGCTTGATAGTGTGAGCGGATGACAATAAAGTTGGAAAAACCAGAGAAAACTTTATGGAAGAGAGCTCGAGGGTAAAGGAAGTAGTATGAATGCCACGAGAACCAGGAAGGGCTAACCAGGCCCTAAAAATGGAAATAGTATGAGCACAAATAGTGGAGTTATCTATAATGAAGCTTGAAGAAAGAATGAAGTTTGCAAAGTACGTAACCCTTAACAAACAACAATTGTAGGTTACATAACTATAACAACTACCAAGCATATATATCAATCATCTTAAGAACCAAGAACAAGACAACAAGAACACTAAACAAATACATAAATATATAGAAACTATAAACAAATCCATAAGAATAACTAATTAGAACAAGGAACAACCCTGTGAACCCATGACACCATGGACAGCACTACCACAGAACCAACACTTAAGCAGATCCAAAAACCAAGTACAAACCAAGAACAGAAGCCAAGAATCAGCTTACAGAGCAAGGATCAGGACCATGAGTACCAACAAAGCCAACCATATAAAACGAACATCAGGATCAAGCAACAAAAATACAAACCGTGAACACCACCCCAACGACAACAACTACAGAAAGAAATAATGTGAAAGAAGACCTTGCAAGACCTCACCACCCTGAAGAAGAAGAGGAAGAGAAATGTAACAAGTCCACGAGAGCTCAGACCGCGAAGCGAGCCTTGCTCACTCTACCAAGGTTTGCAGCTTACAAACCTCTCAAGAAGACCAATGAAAATACTTCTTGCAACCTCATCGGTTAACGTACCTATTGTATATAAATCATCGTTAGAATAAACCGACTATATATACTATGAACCTTGAACACATATATGAACTATTAGTTTGTAACTCTACTGAGATGACTATCTGACTGTTATCCTGCACAAGCACCTGCAATCACTCACCCAGGCCCTAACACTTGTAAATCTATGTAATACTCTCTTTACATTTTAATCAGACACTAATTTAATATAGAACATCATCTGATAATCTGGCTGGCATTTGAAACTCGTAATTATAGAAGAAACGCATTATATTGCAAGTCAAAGAAATTTGAATAAGGCGAGATGAGTGGTGAGTTAGGATTTTCCAATTCTCAATCTTTTTGCAAGCGATAGTAGTACTTTAGTAATTTCCAGTATTTCATATTAAAGGCGGCCCTTTCTGTTTCATCTGAATAATCAATGGTTCTAGAAAGATTAGAAATAGTAAAGTTATGTAGTGGCCTATATCTTTCCAGATTACCTAGACTGTAATTCAGCTTTATGGTCCTAACTTGCATCGGCTGCATTGAATCTCCAATTCTTCGACTATTCTTCCCAAACAAAATAATGGATCCATATCCGCATTTAATTTTATATAGCTCCATAGCTACTAGCAATCGAGTATCTTTTGTGATTATATTAATATTTTTATATGTCACGTATTTTCTCATGGCTTGCAGTGTATTGTATAGCCACTTGTAATTGTGGCCAGAATACAGAAATTTGATAAAAAGATTGAAATTTTTTTCTATGCCAAATTACTTGAGTTCATCATTAGCCTACAGGTTTTTACATTGAAGAATTCTCAGAATTCCTTCAAAATCCAATGTATTGTTGATCATAGAATTAGCTATGACCACTATCATATAGTCCGCCTCAAGCTATTTCAATATAATAAATACCAAACTAGAAGAAGCTAGAGAGAAATCTAATAGGAGCCTAAAAGAAACTTGAAAAAAGTATGAGAGAAGTTTGAGAGGAGTCTGAAAAGAACCTAAGAAGATCTTGAGAGGAACCTGAAATAAGCCTAAGAAGAACTTGAGAAAAACCTGAAAGGAGCCTAATAGGAACATAAGAAGAGCCTAAGAGAAACTTCAGAGAAACCAGAAAAGAGTCTGAGAGGAGCTTGAGAGAAATCTGAGAGGAGCTTAAGAGAAGCTTAAGAGGAACTTGAAAGTAACTTGAAAGAAACTTGAGAGGAGTCTGAAAGAAGCTTAAGAGGAGCTTGAGAGGAGCATAAGAGGAGCTTAGGAGAAACCTGAAAGGAACATAAGAGGAAATTGAGAGGAACTTGAGAGAAGCATAAGAGGAACTTGAAAAGAGTCTAAGAGTAATTTGAGAGTATTCTAAGAATAGCTTAAAAGGAGTTTAAGAAGAGCTTAAGAGAAATCTGAGAGAAATTTAAAAGGAACATGAAAGAAGTATGAGAGGAGTTTAAGAGGAGTCTGAAAGTAACTTAAAAAGAGTTTGAGAGAAACCTAAGAAAAGTCTGAAAGGAACTTAAGAGGAACCTAATAGGAACTTAAAGCTCCAGCCCATAAAGCACATAGTTACTCTTTCAAGCACTTCAGTCAGCTGTAAATATTTTCATGTTAACTACCTAACCATAATATTTTTCAATAAAACTCCCGATCTGACATATAAAGCAAGTGAATATAACAATATATATCAAAATTAAGAATACTAATACATTACTTCAGAGATTATTTTTACAATACTACAAAAAGTATTAATATAAGAATTCTTAAATATAAAAAAAAAACTCTTAAACTCGATATCAGCTCCTGTCAATTATAGTAATTGAATGGCTACTAGTGCCTCTATAGGATTTATAACAACTATTGACAATAAAAAAAAAGTTATCAAAACTGCTTCCAACTATATAATTATAAAGGTCACTCATATGGCAAATGCCAACTGAGGGTTGCAGGCGGTCCGTTGATGGCACGTAACCGACATGTATTTAGCCTCATTGCTAATAGTCCTTTGGGAGCCAGCAATTAGTTCTTATTAAGAAGTTATTAAAAAGTCACTTTAACCTTATCTCCTATCTGTTAGGGTCTAGATGAGTGGTCGCAGGTGCTCGTACAGGGTCACGATTAGGTGGTCGTCTCGGCGAAGCTACGAACTAGTGGTTCGTGTACGTGTCCGGGGTTCGTAGTATATATAATCGATCTATACTAATGATAGTCTATGTACAATAGATGCGTTGACCGATGAGGTTGCAAGAAGCATCCTCGTCGGTCTCTTAAGGGATTCGCGAGCCACTAACCTTGGCAATGCGAGCAAGGCTCGCTCCGTGGTGTGAGCTCTTGTGGCTCCGTTACACTATCGCTAGAAGCCTAGTCGGCACTCTTACAAATCGCCTGTAATACCTTAACAGTGCAGCTAACTGACTACCTATTTATTCATTACTTACGAGACATCTATATATATTGTGGCCAGCATACTACTAATATCACAACGAGATGCCTGCAGAGAGATGTCTCAGCATCCCTTACAATGATCAACTGGTTGATATATGTAACGGAGCTATAAGAGCTCGGACCACAGAGTGAGCCTTACTCACATTACCAAGGTTCACAGCTCGCGAACCCTTTAAGAGACCGACGAGGATACTTCTTACAACCTCATCAGTTAATGTACTTATTGTACATAGACCATTATTAGCATAAACTGATTATATATACTACGAACCTCAAATACATACACGAACCACTAATTTGTAACCCTGCCGAGATGACCATCTGATTATAACCCTATACGAGCATCTGCGACTACTCACCCAGGCTCTAACAATATAATTGAATAATCCTTTTTGGAGCAATTCAATTGAATACTGTACTTGAGGTACTATCATGGAGGGACTAAAGCCTCATATTTGGAGATATATATAAGTAGCTACAACTAAAAACCCCTCAACTGTTAAAGAAACAACTCTGAAATGGTTTTTAGTTAAGGCTCCTCAGTTCATTACATATTTCATAGTTCAATTCTTCAATACTATCAACAGTTGTTACAATCTAGCTGCAAGCCTCTGATCTAGCCTTTACAAGCCTCACCGAGCCACATGAGTTAATTGTTAGACCTACAAACCTCCTGCAAAACCCTCAAACTTCTATATGAACCTTAATTATGATATAAGACTCATAGACCTCTGTAAGAGCCCCACCCAAGATTGTAAGACTCTATATGGACATCAACTGTATTTACTGCACATAGACTTACGAATAGGCCTCATTGCAAACTATTACTATCTACCGTTTATAGTATAGTCAATAAGCCTAACCATAGCTAATATGACTTAAGACGTTTATGATAGATTCGAGAGCTTTTCCTTCTCATATATATAAACATGAGGTCTCCTTCTATACCTACTCTTCTCTTTAGCTTTGAATCGTTGAATAGAAGTAGTCTAACTACGTTTTCTAAGTATTGTGGAGGCAGAATCTGAGCCCGGGCGATTAGCTAGAGTTCTTGGCGTGGGTAGCTTACCTACCTCGCTGCCGCTCGTTTTTCCGTAGTATGTATGCACACGAAGCAGAGCATTGAGCACCCTACCCACCGGCCCCGATACTCTCCACAGTATCTAAAATCTATATTTATGACAACAGTTCTCCAGCATTATTCAAGTTTCAGAATGATAATGAAAGCAAAGGATTCTACTATATATTTTCTATTTATCAATTCATTAAGGACAATACATCTATCACTAGTGATCTGTCTGTTGATAATGATAAGCTTATTATGTTACAAGAATTGATCAATATCCAAAGGTCTAGTCGAAAGTACTCATTTGAGGTTACTCTTAATAATAAACTGAATACTATAAGTAGATATATAATAACTATATAATAATAAAAAGATAATATATTTAATAATGAGTTTACCAAATGTAGTAAGTTTGCTACTTAGTGAGAACCGCAATCACCCCACTACGCTAAATTTTAGTAAAGTTAGTTCTTAAGTTATAGTTCTGAAATTTTAATAGGAGCTAGCTTAGTATATAAATAATTAAAAAATAAAATATTAGATCAATGCATTAGGAATTGATGATGAAGTATGACAATTTCTTAAGTAACTCCCTTTTAGTAAATATTCTTTTCTAGGCTTAGAGTCAAACTCAAAACTAATAGAATCAACTTCATCTACTATAAGAAGATTAAATGTATATAAGGATCACCTCCTGCAGGGACCCCTAAGGTAGATATAGCAATATGATACTATCTAATTGACTTGAGCACTGAGGGCATGACAGTGAGTTAATATAAATGTATATAAACTTATTTAAGATGCTGAGTTCTACTAAAAGTTAATGATAACCTATTGGATAGGCTGCAGGTAGATATAATGTCAGAAGATAAGAGAATCGATTCTAGTATATAGAAAAACTAATTATTAGCCTCCTCCTAAGGATTAGCCAATCAATTAAATATAGTAATGGAAATCACATAGAGTTACCCTGCTACATGGTATCTCTGCAACTAGTATAGGTTCCTGACAATATATCTTATTAGTAAATTTGAGAAAAGTATATATTAAAAACTACAAAAATATTATTATGATCTAGCTTCCACAAGTTTTATTAAGTTTCATGAGCTCATTGTTGTACTTATGAATCTCTCATATGCTCTTGAATTTCTACATAAACCTTAATTATGATGCGCGATACATGGACCTTTATATAAGCTCTACCCAAGTTTGCAAACCTCTATATGGATCTCAACTGTACTTACTACCCAACAAACCTACATATGGGCCTCATGGTGAGCTGCCACTATTTATAGTATAACTAGTAAGCCCAATTATGTCTAGCATAACTCAAATGCCTTGAGATGTTCAAACTGGAATTTCAAGAGCTTTTTTTTCTTATATATATAAATATGGTGTCTTTTTCTAAACTTCCTCTCCTCTTTAGCTTTGAATCATCAAATAGAAATAGTCCTATCTTGCTTTCCAAGCCCTGGAATCCATGTTCATGACATATGCTATAGTTCATAATATTTATAATATCAACAAGCCAAAGAGTGCATATATATTCCTCAAAACATCAAAGAAGCTTGGAGAGATACCAGATTGGAACCATATGATAAAAAAAATGATTTAGAGTAGACTGATTAAGGGTATTATATATTAGAAGAAGCTATAATTGCTAGTTAAAACTATTAAAATCCCTAAGAAGTTACATGAGTTTCACTAGATATTGAAGTACTTAAAGTAGCTAATACTTCAGTACAGCCCCAAGGAGTCTTTATTGAGTGGTTTGGAGAAAATAAGTAAGTCTGAAATATAGACTCAAATGCAGGAAACTATTGCTAAATATGAGACTACTTTTTTAAAAAAGTTTCTCAATATGAAAGCAAACTACCAAAAAGCAAAGTTAAGATAAATAAGAAGTAGCAAGAATATATTAGATTGATAAGTCAAAATAATATTAATAAAGCTTTTAAGGAATATGATACAAAACAGAGGGAGCTTATAAAGATAGTTATCAGAAAAATTAAAAAGAGGAGGGAGATATAGGGGAGAAAAGTAAGGGCATAAAAGTAATCAGAGAAGTTATAGCACTATCTAGAGATCTAATAGTATCAGGAAGTGGATCTAAAGCTCAAATATTAAATTCAGAAGGTTAGTTTACTATTTAATAGGTCTAAAGTATTTGTCATAAACATAGATTCTAGGTACTTAGAAAATGCAATTAGACTATCTCTATTTAATAATTTAAAGTTAAAGAAAAGAAAAGATCTAGAAAGAGACTCTATGTTTATATATATAAGAAAAAGAAGCTCTTAAACCCATTGTAAACGTCTCGAAGCATCTAAGCTATGCCAGCTATGATTGGGCTCACTGGCTATACTACGAGTAGTAGCGATTCACGATAAGGCCCGTTCATAGGTTCATTAGGCAGTAAGTATGGTTGAGGTATGTATAAAGGTTTGCGAGCTTAAGCAGGACTCATATGGAGGTCCATGGGTCTTATATCATAGTTAAGTTCATATAGCAGTTTGAGAGCTTATACAAGGTTTGTGGGTCTAGCAATGAGCTTATGCAACTTGATAAGACTCATGAAGGCTAGATTATAATAGTATTTTAACTTTAAATAAAAAATATTATCCTTAGAATAATAGTTATATATTCTGATACCTCAAATTCTGAAGTCTCTAAAATATTAAAATCATATATTTAAAGGCTAAAAAAGATTTTTGCAGCTTAGGCAAGTAAGGGTGTATCTTCTACTAGTATAGTAACAAAGTCTAGAGCTAGAAAAGAAAATTAGGGTTAACTAATGAATTTATATATTATGCATACAATTGCTATCTTTTTCAAATAATATTTTAATTTTAAACTATCTATATACTACAAAACCTTTATACAAAATTCTAGAACTATATTTCTATAGTAGATTTTGGAGTGGGTAGTTGTGCTGAAGTACTGAAAAATTTACTTTCTAGCAAACTTGTAGAGTCTATATTAGAAGCTTGCACTGGCTGCAAGAATACTATATAGTAAAGTAACTTTACGAGGTTTTTATTACTGTATTTAATCGATTGGTTAAGCCTCAGAAAGAGGCCATCGATCAGTTCTTCTACATGTTAAAATCAATCCTCTTGCCCTCTGATATTGTATCTACCTGTAGCCTACTTAGTGGGTTGTTAGTAACTCTTAGTAGAACCTAGCATTCCGAATAGGCCTATATATACCTATGTCGACTCATTGTCATACCTTCAGCATATAAGCCAGTTGGGCAGTATTACAATACACCATAATAGGAATTCTTATAGGAAGTGATCCTTACAGTCTTGCAAACTTGCCATCAAATACATTACAGTATCTCTAAGAGGAAGTTGGACTATTTCTAAATGGTATTGTGGACTAGATGTTGAGTATAACACCGGACATTTAGCATGCGAGCAGGGTCATAAAGTGCATTATTCATTGGCTGTGAATTCTTCGTGGAATGTCGAGAAATGGCATATTGATGGTAGGGCTGAGGCAAGGACAATATTCAAGAGAGCAAATCACTATAGCATTAAGACAAATTTTAGTTGAGCTTGAAATCCACTATGAGTAAGATGCGTAGCTCAAGCAAGAAACCTGCGTCGGAAAGCTGGTAGTATCAGACTGGGTCTGGCTTGCGTGGTTACAAAGTAATAGCGGTTCGTACAATTTTACGCTTCTCAAAGATTGCAGGGGAGCGCGCCACATTAGCTAGAGAAATCTCGGGTTTAGTCGCTAGTGCACGAGGGAGCCGTACGGACGTGGCTCTAAGTCTAGAAAATCTTATTGGTCGTAAGTGTAGGTTTCTTGCGGTCCTAGTACACTGTTGCAATCATGTCAAGGGATCTAGGATGGCATTTGCTTTGTCGTGACGGGAACCCGATAGACATTATGCCTTGCCGTCACTTCCCAATTTTTGCCATTGGGCCCTATCATCCACATGCAACAGCCCTCCCTATTTCCTAGATTTAGAGAACAGCAGAGAAAGGCCTCATCGGTCCACCCCCGACTCTATCCCCCACAAGTGAAAACCACCCCAAGTAACCTAACGACTCCGAGCGCTAACCTTGGTTGGTGCGCCTTTCGCCCCTTGTTTGCTCTGGATTTTTCCCGTCTGGCCTCTCGCAGCGCCTGCTGCCGACTTCGCCTTTTCCAACTTCTTTTTGCTCTCTTCTGCGGCCTTCTTCTCTTTGCCTTGCTTGATGGCAGCCTGACGAGCCGCAGCACGGGCTTCGGGACGCTGCGAACGGCGCTCTTTGATAACGTCGAGGGAGGCACCCACAATGGCTCGTTGATGCTTTACAGTGCGGCGAGTGCGTTTCTTGGCAACTTCCTATTTATAAAAAGATAATTGAATTAGTACATGTTAACAGGTATCTGTGCATCAAACAAGATCCCTCGTAGTACTATCTAAAAAGCTGATTGTATAACCTCCAACCCTTCCCACAAAGAACTAGCACTCACCTCGGAGATACCCTTCTTATGTTGTCGCCGGAAGAGGACGGTCCATGCGATCCGTCTTGGGTTTTTCCTCTGCAGAGCTAAGCTCTCACTCTTGCCATTCTGGAAGCGAAAGGTCTTGCTGTCTCCACGGACATAAAGTTTCCCCTTTATTTGAATGAAGTATATATATCAGCATCATCCTAAGCACTTGAAGATATCGTTGTCTGCCAACATCGCGGGGGACGGGGAGGAAGCGAACCTTCCCAGGGTAGATCTTCTGGCCGCTGAAACTGTCGTCGTAGGTACGCATTTTAGTGGCTGTGGAATGCGTACACTGATGTTGAGATTGTCGTTGCAGTCGTCAATCTGAGGTTGCCTTTTCGTGGGGTTCTCGATTAAGCGAATCACGTGATAAGAGTGCAGTCCTTTTTAGGGCAGGCCGCTAGGGCAAATGATGCAAAACATCCTTAAACCCCAACGCAAGAAGACGCCGGCAGTCTGGAAGCCACCCTCCCATCAAGCCCAACGCCGACCAGAAACTACTGCCAAGGGCGTGGTGAGCATGTTCAGGAAGCCACACAGCAACCCAACTTCTACCCCGCTTCGCCCGTCTGCTTCTACAGCAAACAATCATAGTTAAAATGTGTTAACGGACCCAAAAGTGAAGCTAAGTAGCAGTACAACTTTAGCAAATATGACAACAACGTTATAACAAGGGAGTTAGTGAGAAAGCGTAGGGTTTCTTTTTTTACGCCGACTATTCCATGATAGCTGGTCGCGAAGTTTTAGTCTACATGCAAGCTCAAGAGTATTTTGTAGGTCTTTATGTTAGCCAGACGAGACGCCCTTATATGTCTGCTCGTAAAGCACAGTAGAAAAGAGCGCTTCGCAACACTGCAAACGAAACCTCCAAGCAAATCCTAATCTTAACCCGCTATTGATATCCAGTTCTCTCCTTCACATCTGGACAGGAATCGTTCACTGTGGCTCTGCGAGAAAATGCTATGTTCCCCCCGGGATTCTCTATTCGTCAGTTTCATCGTGATACTCGCATCTCCGCCATGGGTCCTCGGTGCATTTCTTCAATAGAGTTAGCAAAAGCTTTACGAAGGGAAGAGGATATACCTACGTTGCACCTAAGATCCTGACACATTACTACCGGACACAGACCGCAGCAGCTTGGACAGACAAGTATTCTGCATTCGGTACATCTCAGGAAGCTCGGTAGGTCGAAGCCTGTGTGAAGGTAGACCTCGATTCGCTGGATGGTCCTCGTGGCGGTTACCATCTCTTCAGACGCCAGGTACGCTTCGCGCTCTGTAGTCTTCGCTTGGCTCCATTTACAGCATGCAACACCGCAGATGCCGCAGTTTTCAGTACACACGGTGCAACGGAGGTTTTTAGAGAACCAGGTTTGATGATGATTCGGGTGAGGGGGGTGGGAGTCGTACACGCCATATGTGGTAGCGTATGCCCCAAGTTCCTCGCGGAGTTTCCAGATCTGCGAACGTCGGGTTAGACATCAATGGGATGAACGCGAATAATTCCACTTAAGAATGAAGCCAGAAAACTTTTCACACTAAGAGTAAGAGTGAGCCCCAGCTTACCTCTTGATCAACAAATCCTTCACCTCTAACCTCCTCCCCATCTACCTCCTCACTAGAGCCTTTCATCTTCCTATATTGTAAGCGCTCTTTGGCCTTCTTAACCCTCGAAATCGCGACTTTGTTTTCCATTTTTTGCCAAAGAGGTAGTCTAGCGGTTTTGGTTGTGATGGTTTCCTCAGGCACAGGAGCAAGCCGCGCTCTAGATTGTAGACGACCGGTCAGCGACAAGTCAGCGACAAGCCAACAATGAGCATGGCTTCCCCACACAGACACAACACTTTCAATAGGCATGATAAAGTCCGAAGACAGCCTGTTGACACTCGCCGCCTCAAGCTCAGCCGGCGCCTCGAGGCTCAGAACAGGTCCGCACGCCATATCCTCAGAATAATCAGTAGAGCCAGTCTCATGTACAGAGCTTGATGGGTGAGGATGGGTTAAACTACTGTTGGCATCATCAAATTCGCTCATAGCTTCTGTGCCATGAATCGTTGGAAGGATTTTCTCGTCCTGTTCCCACGATATCCTCTTCCCGTCAAGGGTGAGAGTATGCGGGAACTTCCTGTCGTGGCTAGGAAACATTACCACACTGAGCGTGCTTTGGAAAGACAACAAACGTTGGGTGTTAACAAGGTTGAGTGTTGTACGTGTTGTTTCTGTGTCCAGATATCGTATGAAGCAAACTCAGTACGCAAATACATGGTAATCACGTGTTGATGCTCAACATCAGGAGTCCATCCGATCAACTCAATAAGGGCTATCGGACGAACGCCAGCACGAAACGATACAAGATTTGGAACAATCTATTTGCTTAAGCCATCGACATTCCCATGGTGCGCAAGAGAGGCGAGGATAAAGATTCGCAGGATCACTAAGAGAAAAGAACTCCCTTCTATCGGACAAGACCTTATGCCCAGATCAGAACCGCTACTTGGATCCAGCGCCTGTCCAATTCTTATTTATGCAACTGCGTGTGTATGAGTCCATTCCATAGCCGTCCGGATTGCTGCAGGCTCATCTTCCTTCCATCTCTGCGCTACATCATTGGCTAGGGGATCATCTGGATTTGGTGCGCCTAGAAGGGCTTGAATTGAGAGCAAAATTGTCCGGATCTGAAGGGCGGGGGACCAGTTACCTATAGATAGTTCAGCTAGTAAGCTTAATGGTTCCGCCGGTCTTGAACTTCAACTTACTCTTAAGAACATCAAGGCAAATACGACCCAGTTTGTCGATATTGGGGTGATAGATCCTTGTGAGGAAGCGGATTTTGGGAGGAGTCATAGGGTAGTCGTCAGGAAGAAAGAGTTCGAGTTTGAAGATACCGCCTGAATCAAAACAAGTTTTCATTAGTCACCAGAAACGTGCACTTAAGGGTCTATTTTCTAGACCTACCTTCGTACGGTGACTGAGTTGGCCCGTGGATCGACACGTCAAAGTATCTGAGGTTGTCCTCATGAGGGACCGCACTGATTCCAGGAACTCTGTTATGTACCCGCATCAGTTCATGCAAACGTTAGGCGCTAGGGAAAACAGCTCCGTATCGTAGGTGATGGGGCACACACGGTTCGGCCATCAGGCGCTCTGTCTCCTTGATAATTCTCTTTGGTAAAGTCATGTTGACTTTGATGTGGCACGGCCAGGAACGAATCGGGAGGGGCGAAACCGCCCCGGAGTCAACTTGAAGAATTATATGTCCAGCTATTGCCTCCAGCTCAAGCGTAGGTCCGGAATCAGAGAAGGGGAGCCGATATGAGCAAGGCTTAGCAAGGGCTTAGGTAAGGCCAGCAAGACCAGTAGAGTTGCGCGCTCCTCGAGAAATGACACCCCGCAAGGAGCACGTGGATAAAACAACCTGTGGTTACCCGGTTACGTACAAATCTGCCCCCTGGTCCGGAAATCGAAGGGCGCAAACGACAAGAGTACTCCACGCTTCCAAAGAAGAACACAGTGTCAATTATATCTCCACGACCCTTTCAACCTCGTATCCGGTTCTAGGAGCCTCACCCGCTCTGCCCCTAGATCTCATGTTAGGGGTGCTTCTGTCAATGGAGAAAACTCCGACCCATCATCAACAGTCGCGCCATAACAGTCAAATATCCTGCAGGTCTCACCGGATCCTGAGTGTTCCGCCACGGTATTCGCTGCTACCTGGAATAATCCGGCACACCGTCACCATCTCACTGGTGGGTGATTGTCTATCTTAATGGGCGGTAGGCAGGTTAGTTCGCGCGGAGAGGATACAAGCCTACAAGATGGCAGAACCGGATATGCAGAAAGCAGCTTTCGACACAACCTTCAATGTCGACATGTCGATAAGGGTAGATCAGCCTGTGGGTTCGATGTCAATTTCGCCGTGTGGGCGTGATGTTGTGCTTGCTTCGTAAGTGGTTTGAATACCAATCCCTATAACATCCACTAATGTTGCCGATTCTGGCTAGGCGTCAAGGCCTTCATATCATCGATCTAGACTCTCCATATGAGCAACCACGGCACCTCCCACACCTTACAGCCTGGGAGGTCGCGGATGTGCAGTGGTCTCCATTTCCTGCCCGAGACTTCTGGGTGGTGAGTACATCGAACCAGAAGGCACTGGTGTGGAATCTTGCCGCTTCATCGCGTGGCCAAATCGAGCACGTTCTACATGCCCATACGCGAGCTATCACAGATATCAATTTCTCTGCCCACGAGCCAGATTCGTTAGCGACATGTGCTGTGGACAGTTTCGTCCACTGTTGGGATCTTAGGCGCCCAGCAAGGCCAGCAATATCGTTTTGCGACTGGTTTGCTGGGGCGACGCAAGTCAAGTGGAATCGTCAAGATTCAAATACTATCGCTTCCTCACATGACAGGTATTTACGGATCTGGGATAAAAGGAAGGGCGCCTACCCGCTAAGGTCTATCGATGCGCATGAAACAAAGATATATGGTCTAGATTGGAACAGAACGAGACCAACCGCTGTCGTCACGTGCTCACTTGATAAGACCGTGAAATTCTGGGATTACTCCAATCAGGGGGACACCCCAGAGAGGGTGATCAGGACACCATTCCCTGTGTGGCGGGCCAGGCACACTCCGTTTGGTTCAGGGCTCCTCGCTATGCCGCAACGGGGAAATAACGACTTACATCTCTACGATCGCCGGCTTAGCCCTGGTATTCCGGCCGACGGTGAGGTAGAGCCTGTGCATAAGTTTCAAGGGCACCAAGATCAGGTCAAGGAAGTTTTATGGAGACCGAGAGGGAACATAGACGACGGTATCGATAACCGAGAGTTCCAACTTGTCTCCTGGGGGATGGATCGCGACCTACGCCTGCACAGAGTTAGCGAGAAGCTCTTGGCAGAGGTTGGTTATTCGAAGGGAGAGGAGGTGCGCAAAGGACTAGCAGTCACTCGTAGGAATGCAGTCTATAAGACTTTTCGGGAAGAAATGGTAAAGTTAGGGCAAGGCAACCAAACTAAGTTGCCAACAGAATTACACCCAACGGGCGAGCAGGGACCCGGTAGTACTTTACGTGGAGCCCTTAGTGCTGGTATGGCCAAAGCACCGGTCCCCCCTACCCGAGGATGGCTAGAGGGGCGGGCCGGAACAGGAATGCAAGCGAGGAGGACGGTTCGGAAGGAGATAAACCCAATATCGTGGATGAAAGGTGTCAAGATAGGGAAGAGATTACCTGAGCTAGTGGGAGGCTTGGGTCGACATGGAAGTGTCCATGGAAGACCTTCTCTTGTGTCTCCACATACGCCTTCAAGTGGTTATTGGGATCCTCCAGAGAGTCTCGGAGACGAGATTACACATGTTGGTGAAAAGTTTAGCAAAGTCGCCTTTGAGGAAGTTAGCGTCTCAAACCGAACGGTAACCGTATCCATGAACGGCCCATGGGGTATTGGAAGGAAACCTGTCTATGTTAGGTTAGAAATTAACTTTCCAGTGGATTATCCCGAGACTTCCGTGCCAGAATTCAAGCTTGAGAAGACTACCTCGATGCCTGAAGAATCTCTAGCAGAGATTCACCACGACCTCCATTCCATAGCCGATAGGCACTCTTCAAGGAAACGAGGCTGTCTAGAGGCAGTGCTGTGTTACCTTTTAGGCGAACGAGGGCTAGAAGACAGCACTGCGTGGCTCAATGAACATGACGGGATTACTGGGGCAGAGATTGAAGCAGACGACACCTCAAGCGATGAAGAGGCAATTGTTGCTGATCCCTCTGGGTCCCACTCACAAGACTTAGACATGCTGGGGACTGGGTTGTTCGGAGTAGTGAATAAGCACGCTAACGTTCCATTACCCAAGGCTTGTGGAGCCACATTCTCTCAGACGGGAAAACTTGTCTGCTTTTTTCCCTCAAGGGAAGACAAAACAAAGTCTTTGTTAAGCGCACTGGCGCTCAAGGAGACAGACCGTTCCTCGAGGGGCCAAAAGATATTTGAAGGGTTTTGTCGTCTCCACGCAGGATCTCCGGGTCCAAAACGGAAGATTCCATCCATTGATGGGAAAGAAGAGGAAGGATATGAATCGTCTGATGACTCCTTCGCGTCTTCCTCCGGTTCTTCAGGGTTTTCTGACGACGACCCTGGCCTTCCAACCCGGTACAACGTATCACTGGCGTGGCGCAACCACCCAATAATTGGTAGGCGATTTCGCCGAACACAATCCACGGACAGATCACAACGCTCAGGAGGTACTGGCACGGCAACTAACAAACCTCTTACGATGAAACCCAAGAACGTTATCTCGATCCATAGTTTTGAGTACCTCTTGCCTGCGAAAAGGGAATTGGCGGAAGAATACGCCATTTACGGTAATGGGCCTGATGTGTGTGCACACAATGCTAGGGTTGCTGCAAGAATCGGCGCCCAGGAATTAGTAGATGTATGGGAGTTTGCCAAGTTAATATTGCACAACGAGGTGCCATTAGAGATCATGCCACAACCTCACCGTCGAGAACCCATCCTCGTTGTTGCACGCCGAATGGCTGAGGCAATGAGGAGACGGGATAGCGGGTTGCACCTCGAATCTGAAGATGAAGAAATGAACATCTCTAGCTCCGGCCTCTCAGGACGAATAAAGTGGGGAAGACATCCTTTAGGCGGAAGATGGTTCATTGATGCACTGTGAGTAACACGAGATACGCACGGGAGCGCGAGCTTACAGTTATACCAGGTTCCAGCACTTTGAGCGGCTAGCAGACATTCAAATGCTGGCCATGCTAGCAAGTATTTTCAGCGAACCAGCTGCAAAGGAAGGCGTGTCAAATGCTATGATGCGCCTCGCGAAGCATGTACGAAAGTTATTCTTTCCTTCACTCTAGCAGCGATACTAACCCACCTAGGCGATACCCATGCCAATGAAAAGTCCAGCCTTCTCCTTGGACTATTTTCCATCCGCAGACGTTGCATGGAGTCTATTTCAGCCTACTTTCTCCGTCCCGCCTTCGCCCAGGCCATCGAGCACTCCTCTCGGTACCCATGGCTCCGCTGGATCCTCTAATGGCCTTTGGGGTAGTGATCCGGTCACTCCTTACTCGACCGGAACTACACCACCACTTATCTCTAAAACGACACGCATAAACAGCGATTTGAGTGAGCTGCATAATACCAGCCTTTCAAACTCACCCGAGCAGCACATGTCAAGACGTACAAACTCCACCGCGAATCTCGCTGCCAATCTCTCGCGCCCTTATGCTACTACCTTGAGTTCATCCCCTCCTATAGAGAGAAAGAGAATAAGCCCTGTAGAAAGCATGCTCGGAAACATCACCTCCGGTGGCGTTACGTGGGGAGCAAATACAGTTTTTGGTCCTGGGGATAGGGGGAAAACAACTAGTTCAAATGCCACATATCAGAGCGATGAGACCGAGGAAGGCGAGTTCGGAGAGCCTAGGATCCGGATCACAATGAAGAATCAGAATCTATTTGACGATGAAGGCTGTGTTAGTGTACCATTACTCGACCCCAAAAAGAGCTTACAATACAAAGCATACAGAGAGTCGTATGCAGAACTACTATATCTCTGGGGTTTTCAAATTCAACGGCTAGAGATTCTGAAATTCAATGGGCTGAAAAACTATTTCAGCGACGAGACAACGGGAGAGGGCCTAATTTCTCTAGGCAGAAGGAAGGCTGATGCTGCCAAGGCCCGCACATGGCCCGGGCTCGACCTTGGTGGGCATTGCATCAAATGTGAGTCGGCCCTAGAGGGCACAGATGTCGGGGGCGCGAGCGGGGAATGCAAGTCATGCGAGAGTAAGCAGAGTATGATGCAGTGTAGTGTGTGCAAAGAGGTCATTCAAGGCCTCTATGCCCCGTGCCTGAGTTGCGGACATGCTGCACACTCCAACTGCCACCGCCGGTGGTTTGTACGAAGCGGAGTTGGCTGCCCCAAGGGCTGCGAGTGCCTATGTAGATTCGATGCAGTCGTGGAACAAGCGGACCTCAGACCATGGAGCCCTATCAATGGAATCCCGAGAGGCGAAGAACAGGGGAGCATGGAGTGGGAAGATGCTAGTTTGGAAGACTGGGAAGGGTTGGAAAAAGGGCTAAGTCGAGCCCTATTCAATGGCAGAGGGCCAAAGACTATCCATTTGCGCAGATGAGGCAGGGTGATTCTGCGCCTCGAGAGATTACACAAAAGGGGTTGGGTAAGATAGAAAACGGATACGGTTGGTAGGGGTAAAAGGATACTTTTTGTCATTGCGTTGGTTCTCTGTACTTTAGACACACCACCAACTCTTATCCTCCTTTTTTCCATCTTGTATCCGATACCAAGTTTTTTTTTTTTTTTTTTTTTTTTTCCAATAGAAAAAATACCATCATCTCACTAATCTATTCCCATTTTTTTTTTATTTTGTTTTTTTTTATTGTCTATTTTTTGGGGGGGGGGGGGGGGGGGGAAACACTCATGACAATAACTGTACATGTAAAGCTAGTTTCCAATCCTATGTTTCTTTTCCCACTGCTGTATTAAAATAAAAATAAAAATATTAAAAATAAAAATAAGAAATTCAAGACACAACTCACAACACCACCACTACCACCCTCGTCGTTACTGTCATAATTAAAGAACAACAGTAGTAAACCCCCCCCCGGGCAAGGGCATAATCCCTCTCTCCATCTCTCTCCATCTCACGCAGAACTGGGGCCGTGACATGCACCGACGAAGCTGGAAGAACGGGCAGGTTTTGTCAGAGGAGAGTCGGCTTCGGTAGTAGTAATAGTAGTAGTGGTGGTAGTGGTGGTAGTGGTAGTGGCAGTGGCAGCTCTACCCCGTACATATATTATCGCTCTTTTTAATTTTATTATATCTCTATTTTTATCGCTCTTTTTAACTTTATTATATCTCTATTTTTATCGCTCTTTTTAATTTTATCATATCTCTATTTTTATCTCTCTATTTTTATATTTTATTTTATTTTATTTTTCATTTATTTATTTTTTTTTAAAAAAAAAAAAAAAAGTCTTTTGGTCTGATGGGTGGGAAAATATATTTATATTGGGGAACAAAAAAAAAAACGTCAAAAACGAACAAACAACAACAACAAACAGCAGGTTCGCTCGCTCAAACCAAAAATCGCTAAAAAAAAAACACACCTTTTTTTTTTTTTCCCACCACCGCGACCTTCTCAACCTCCCACCCCCCCCCCCCCAATTCTCTCTCTTAAAAACAAAAAAAAACCAAAAAAAAAAAAAAAAACACCATGTCCCCCCCTCCTCTCCGATCACCACCACCACCAACCCCCCGCAGCCCGCCATCCAAACCACGCCTGATAATCCTCACAGGCTCAATCGCAGCCATCACGATCGCCGGCACGCTGTACGGCGCCGGGCTGAAGACGCGACATCAGCAGCAAAAACAGCAGAATCATCATCATCATCATCATCAGGTGGGTGGCTGGGTTTCTTTCTTTCTTTCTTTCTTTCTCTCTCTCTTCGAGCATTGGTGTGTGTATGTGTGTAGGAGCCTAACGACGCGTGCAGATAGAAGAAGCGGAAAGAGAAAAGGAAAGAGAAGACGAAGAGCGGTTGCGGGTGTTGGAGCGCGGAAGGGAGAGGTTGGTGCGGGTGCGGGAGGGGGTGCGCGGGAGGATTGAGGAGCTGGTGGAGGGGAAAAAAAAGGGGGGGGGGTGAATGAAGGGAGGAAGGAAGGAAGGAAGGAAAAATGGGCGGGGGTTTTTTTTTTTGTTTATTATTTTTTTTTTTTTTTTATACTTCTTTCTTTTGACTGTGTTGCTTTAATCTATCTTATCCTATATATATACTGCATATCCCATATCCCATATCCCACATCCCACATCCCATATCCCACATCCCACACTCCATACCACACACCACCACAACCCCACTCCCCACTCCCCACATACACACCGCACATCCACTCACTCACTCACTCACCCACTCACTCACTCACCCACTCACTCACTCCCTCACCCAATGCACACACACACACACAGGGCATCAGGGGAAACGTGATTAATACTCTGTTAAGGAACACACTTTTATTATCAAAACCATGCCCACGGTTTAGCTAGGCTTCTTTTTTTTTTTTTTCGGGGAAGGAAAGAGAGGAGCCTAAACGCGAACCTCCTCCTCCACCCACCACCGCGCGACGCGGCTCCCAAAGTTCCAGTTTTGCCCCTACGCCGTATCTTCGTATCGTATCTCCCTCCCCCCACCCGTAGTGTTCGCAGCACTACAAGACAGTAATGGGAGAAGGAAAAAAAAGAAAAAACAAACATCCCTCGTCTAATTTTTCTCTCCCTCTCTCTCTCTCTCTGTGTGTGTGTGGTCACTTTTTTTTTTGTTTGAGTACAATAATAATAATAGTAATAATAATAATAAAGTAACGACAGAATATGGATAGTTATGCTAAACAAAGCAAAGTGCATGCAGGCTAATCTATCGTGTTGATGGCATCTGGTGTAAAGAGTTTCTTCCCGTGTGGGGGTAGCCTTACTACTCTTCCTTCGCCTCATCGGGCGTCGGTAGTGAGATGGCACGGTATAGGAGGATCAATGCAGAATGGCTCTCCCCTTTACACAAGACCAAGTTAGCACAAGTGTTCCAAAAGTAATATCAAAGACAAGATTCTCATACCGCCTCCAGACAACGTCTCAATCTTATCGCTGGGAACTTCCGAGACTTTGTCGTCGTTAAACCACCACCAGTTCCCGTCCTCCTCGCCTCTCTTGCCAGTCTTGGGATCCATGCGGCCTTCTTTCTTGACATAAGCAGTGTAGTGTCCACTGTCAGCGCTCGCTCCCTGATGGGTGACGACACCCCTAAGTTCGTAAAGACCGGACCCGTTTGCACCATCATCTTCTGCCAGTTTTGGATCGATAAGGCCAACAAGTTCCCTCTTCAATGCGAGGATGGCTGCTGCGCGCTCGGCCTCGACCTCTGCATCTGTCTTGTAAACAACATCTGGCATTTCAACGTCACCAGTGGCGGATGAGCTAGCACCGCCGGTATTGGGCTCTTTCTTGTTTGCGCCCTTCTTGTCCGCTTGTGGTTTGCCTAGACGTGCTTCCTCGTCCTTCACTTCTTGCTCAAGCTTCCGCATCCTCTTCTGTCGTTTGCGTGCTCTCTCATCATCCTCCTCTTCCTTTCGAATATCGCGGACCTTATCTCTGACAGGGGCCAAGATAGTCCTCAGCTCTTCCGTACAGAACTCCACCACGTCCAGTTCATGTTGAAATGAGACTTTGCGCATAATCTTCGCCTTCTTTTGTGCTTCCTTTTTCCAGAAGAAGCGAACGAAATGAACAGTTAGATACTTCGGTAGGCGAGAAATACGAGATTTCTTTGTATAGACTGCATCACGGTCAAGAGTGGGCGATTTCTTCTCAATTTTCTCCTCGAGGGCGGCGAGGATGCCGTCACGGAGATGATTGATAGACGCAGAGATGTGGCAATCCAGTTTCAGAAAAGTATCTTCACCTTTTACCGGCTCTTCGCCAAGTTCTTTTGCCTGGGGCTCGTCACAATCGAGAACAGTTTCGAATTTTCCAGCCAGGTACTTGTCGATAAATGATACATCGGGACTATTTTGTGTGGAGGACTCACCATCGGCTGGAGTGGGTTTGATTTTGAGCTTCTGTCGGAGCTGAGAAATAATCTGTGACCAAGCCTCCTCCGCGTCCTGTTGAGCATATCCGTTATGGCTCTTCGCCTTCTGTGCAAATTGAGGAAAGGCAGCCCGGAGAGCATTCAGAAACATGTGGGGAGGGAAACCCTCTTGTGTCTCTGACATTTGCCTGTATAGGTCGCGCAATGCCGCCGTGAGGTCCATTGAGCCACCTAACGGACCGCCCAGACCACCGAGTCCCAAGGCGCTGAGGGAGGCAAAAGAGCTGGACGCGGCACCTGAAGCAGGGCCTGCACCAGATGAAGGTTTATATTTCGCCAACTCTTCCTGTAGTTCTGGCACAGATCTCAGTGCCTGTAGCGTAGAGTTCAGATAACAAGTGTTTCCTAAGTTTGTTAACCCCGCTGGAATTGCGGCTCCAGCTCTTGCCACTTCTGCATCCGTCATATCCTCTACAAATCGGGTCTTTTCCTTGGGCTGGGCAATTATATCCGCGGCGCCCTCACTGGGTGTGCCCATCATCATGAACGTATGCCCGGGTTTGATCCCCAAGGCCGAGATGTCAGTGTCGTCCTTGAGTTGGCCACCTTTAATCAGGATTTTCTGACGGGCGGGTTCAACGCCGGTGATAGAGTATAGCTGATACTTGAAAACCTCGGCAGGTGATTCTGGGTCAAGGTCAACATTGTGCCGTTTGCCCGAGTGCTTGACAACGACTAGATTAATCGGCGATGCAAGTGTTAGTGGTGGAAGCGACAGACAGGTAGCGTAAGTAGATGCGAGGGCAGAGACTCACCTGGTATCGTCGCCATGGCTGAATACTGTGTTGATATCGGATACTTCAGTGAGGCTGTCGGGTGTGCGGAAGGGCTCGTTGTAGGTTGAAGTTGCTCGCACAGAAGTGAGAGGAACAACTTGATTCTAACAAATCGCCCGAACAGGTAAATATCAGAGTCACGTGTTGTTGCGGCTCTTGCGGGCCTGGACCCTCGGTTGTGTTGCCAGGACAATGTTATTGACACAACAGAAATGTTGAACAAGCCACCCGACTGGCACTCTGTACCACCTCCACACCTCTTCCCTCTTACGCTGTCGCCCATGGGCTTTGAGTCTGCCATTGCTTTCCGGTAGCTGTTGTATTCTGCCCTCCGCTCCGAACGACAAGGCAAATAGCTTCTGAATATGTCCGAAGCAGAGAAGTACGAGGTCCTAGAGAAGATAGGTCGGTTGCCGGTGGTTCTCCCCCTAGGAGCGGCGTATTGACGATGACTAGGGCATGGCTCCTTCGGCGTAATTCGCAAGGTCCGGCGGAAGTGCGATGGCCAGGTGAGTTACAGTTGCTTGCACGTATTGATGTATACGTAGTTAACCGTCGGTCCTTCAGGTCCTGTGTCGCAAAGAGATCAATTATATACGGATGTCGCAGAAGGAGAGGGAACAGCTCCACGCCGAATTTCAGATTCTGAGCTCGCTCCGACACCCAAACATTGTTGCGTACTACCAGCGGGAGCACCTTAAGGTGTCGCAGGACCTTCACCTCTACATGGAATACTGCGGCAACGGCGACCTAGGTCGTGTCATCAGAGAGCTGAAGATAAAGAACAAGGTTGCGACAGAAGAGTTCGCGTGGAGTATTTTTGCTCAGCTTGTTACGGCTCTTTATAGGTGCCACTATGGAGTGGACCCTCCAGAGGTCGGAATGGATTTTATGAGAGACGGTGGTCAGATCAAGCCACCAACGGTGGCTGGGAAGACCCAAATTATGATTCTTCACCGCGATTTAAAGCCGGAAAATGGTATAGTCGCCACGTTGGAATTTTTTTTTTTGAAGTGAGGTTAATTTGAATCAGTTTTTCTGGGAGAGGACAACTCGGTCAAGCTGGGTGATTTCGGTCTTTCAAAGATCATGCATTCGCACGACTTTGCGTCTACTTACGTTGGCACACCATTCTATATGTCGCCCGAAATCTGTGCTGCAGAGCGGTACACGCTATATTCGGACATTTGGGCATTAGGTTGCATCATTTATGAACTCTGCGCCAAAGAACCCCCCTTCAATGCAAAGACACACTTCCACCTAGTTGAGAAGATCAAGTCTGGGCGATATCCCCCATTGCCACATTTCTACTCTCCAGAGCTGCAGGGGGTTATTGCGAAATGCTTGCAGGTCAACCCGATGAAAAGGCCAGACACCGCGCAGCTATTAAACATGCCGGTAGTGAAGCTGATGCGGAAAGAGCGTGAAGTGGTTGAACTCGGAAGAGCGCTGAAGTTAAAGGAAGAACTTGCGCTACAGAAGCTCAGAGAGTGGGAGGGCAAAATGACAGACTTGGAAATTGGAAAGGAGAGATTGCGCCATGAAATCGAGGGGACTATCAGACGTGAGTTGGAGGTACAGGCACGCACGGAAATCGATCGCCAAGTGCAGCTGGAAGTAGAGAGGCTCCGCAAGAACTTTGGGATCGAGTTGCTGGAGAAAGTCGAGATGGAAGTCGAACGAAGAATGCACAACTTCAACATAACGAGGCAACAGCCTCTAACTGACAGGGCAGCTAGCATTCCGACGTCTTCCGTGGGCACTAGTAGTGACGCAGACTTCCCATCGCAGACAGACTTGACTGGCCTATCAATAGGAGGTCTCTCAATAGAGTCGCCTGTGTCGCAACACACCCAACCACGGGGGAAGGGCTCCCGCACCCCATTCAACCGCTCTCAGACCATGTATATCGGCTCCCCGATGGACATCCAGATGGCGGAACCGTCACCAATGTCTATTGCTTCGCTATCACTCTCTCCGCGTCGGACTAGTTCTAAATTCGGGACGGGTAGGAATATATTTGCGGCTGCCGCAGATCAGAAGTGGGCTCCAAGTCTTCTAATCCCATCCGACGACGAAGACGAAGATGAGAACCAATCCCCCCCCTCGCCTACGGTACAGAAGCCGCCTATAGGAAAGGTGTTCAAGTCCCCAACTCGGGCAAGCCTACTTACCCAAAAGGCGTTGCCGCTAATACCAAGACCCCAAAGCCAACACAGCCTCTTTTCGTTACCGAAGGGGCCGATACCTTCTTTCCCTTCACATGCTGAATTGCGAGCTACCTCTCAAGCGACAGCCAGTGAAACCACTCTCGTCGACAAGAGACACACCTCGCCCAACCGTCGGCTATCAAGAATCCCGTCTTCCGCTAACCTCAATGCTGCCAATGATGGGGGTTCCCCAGTGCGTAGACCTTCAAAGAAAGCTACTGTCAACCCAATAACCGCAAACAACGATGACATCCACAAAGTGGTCACTAAGAACAATATGTTGAAGGGCCGAACGCTCGTCGAGCTAGCCCAAGCAAGAGCTGGGGGCCGACCTGTTTCCGTTGTCGAAGGTAGTGGGGATAGTGGTGCCGAGCTTGCTGCGGTGAGAACAAATATCATGATGAAGCGGCAGACGGTGGCGGGTGGAGAGATCAAACTTGCTGCGAAAGTGGCGGAGAGGGATGTGGCGATGTGGGATCCGGAGAGGGATGAGATGCCGAGCCCGTTTTTGGCGAGGGCGGGGAGGGGGGTGAGGAGGGGGTTAAGGTAGATGGGCAGGTGTGTTATTGATGATAACTATGTGGTTATGGTCATGAGGGGGGCGTTGGAGATTAGATTCATATTGTGTTTGAGGCCCAGGATAATACATGACTGGGGAGGCTTTGGGGGCATGTAAGTGGAGGAAGAAAGTTTTTCTATCCTTTAGTTGCCGGAGAATGCCTTGTTCAACATTTATCGCATGGTTTAACCTTGATTCTTCAGACCTTTTTTTGGTTCTGATAGATCCTTCTAATAACCCACTAACTCATCTGTTGGCATCCAGCCGAATGGTGCATCTGGGTTATAGTCTCTTTTAAACCATTTGTCCCATAGTTCAAGTAGGGTAGCACGCATGAAATCCTCCTCCTCTTCCAAGTCTGGGGGCATAATGCTGGACAATTCTTGAAGGTCATTGTAAAGTATATCGGCGACTTTCCCGAACTGCCCTAGGCTGTGGAATGCTGTATTTCGGGGCCCCATAAGTGTGAAGAGCCTAGATCTGTTAGAACGAGAAGTTCCCTTCTATTGACTTAGGTACGTGAACAGGAACAAGTTGCAAAACGAAGGAGAAAAGGAAGAAGGAAGGGGAAGGTAAGGGGATAACGCGGCCTTATATAGCTAGTGTCAGCACTATTGTCTCCTACTGTCACCGTTACAGTTCTCCAATGTTTTCCATGCCTGGTGTTGAGGCTGTTCCCGCGCCCGGCGAGTCTTGAGCCGAGTAGCGTACTGTGGTGCTCAGGTGCCGGTGCTGGGCCGGTATCCTGACAAGATCATACACTTGTAATCGATGCCAATATCGATACATTCCAAATATTCAGAATAAACATACTGGACCTCTTCCGTGCCCTTAATTAAACTATATATTTTCCACTACTCTGTCTCTCCCTGAGTAGCATCGCTGATGTCGGACTACTGTTTTGTCCCTGAAAGTAGCTCTCAGCCCTCAGTCCCCCTCAATCCAGTTTCTCTTCTTAGGGAATATGCCAGTCTTTGTACAATTGTGGTAAGGAAGTGTTCGTCACTTTTTTTGTGGTAAAAATACAACTTTTAGGTTTAGCCAGCCATGGAAAATCCAAAAGCACAGCTTCAGACCCAAAAATATCCAGACAATCAATCTAACTGACTCTCTCCAATATGCTAAATTTTGAATACATATTATTACCTAAATCTTAGAGCTATATATACCTATAAAATTAGTCAATTCTATTGCTTTTTCATAGATTTCTTACTAAAAATAAGCAAAAACCCATAAGGTATCTACTTTAAGAACCTCTAATTAAGCAATACTTTGAATAGTAGCCTGTATCCAGAATTTGGCATTTAAGAGAAAATTAGTTAAATTAATTATTTAAAAGATTCCTTTACTCATAGCATTGCCTTTTGTCACAAACATAGATTCCGAGGCTTGGAAAGCAAGATAGGACTACTTCTATTCGATGATTCAAAGTTAAAGAGAAGAGGAGATGTAAAAGGAGACCTCGCGCTTATATACATAAAAAGAAGAAGCTTTTGAACCCATCATAAATATCTTGAGTCGTGCTAGTCACGGTTGAGCTTGCTATCTATGCTATGAATGGTAGCAGTTTACGATGAGGCCCATTCATAAGTCCGTTAGGCAGTAAGTATGGTTGAGATCTGTGTGGGGTCTTGCGAGCTTGGGCAGGGCTTGCGTGAAGATCTATGGGTCTTGCATTATGGTTAAGGTTTATATAGAAGTTCAAGAGCTTGTGTAAGGTTTGTGGGTCCAGCGATGAGGGTTTGTGGGTTTGACGATAAGCTCATATGACTCGATGAGGCCATGGAGGCTAGATCATAACACCTTTTATTGCTTTATAACTAATTAAACCCAAAAGTCATATTCTTACTATAAAAAAAGTGACAAACACTTTTTTATTATAATTATATATAATCTTCATATTAAGTAAAAACTAGACAGTAAGTCTGTATCAGAAAATGGAGTATCTTGTATTGGGTAAGGTGTATGCATGGGTCCACCACTGCTTTAGTGAAGTATAAAGACTACATATCTGCCTACAATGCTAGATATCAACGATGACAATGATGACAAATGATTGGTAATTTTTCTGAGTCACCATATATAGATGTGAGTATATATAGTAACAAAACTTTGTTATTATGTCCATGTTTATAACTAGATACAAGTAAGAATACAAAACCCTATCTATTACATAATTGAGAACTAAGTTAATGAATAAACATTTTCCCTTATTCTCATAATAAGTATAAGGTGCTAACAATAAGGCTCTCATAAGGAGGCTCTCAGTCATGTCGGACTGTTCAAACCGCTTCCGGCTATCATAAGACTCAACAACGTCAGTCTTCTACAACAACAACAAGACCGCAAGCAAGTAACCACAAGCATCCCCTGCAAATATATGACATACAACTCGTCCAGACAAACAATGGAAACAGTCCCTATCAGACAAAGATGTCGCTATGAAAGCAGTATACTACAGAGACGATGCTACAAAAATAGTAGAGACACCCTATTGACGACATTACTATTACTAGCAGAAGTCAGGACAATGAGTATAGAGTCATGAGACAAGGTAACCAGCGTAGAGCCGGCGAAACCATGTATTTAAGTAGTCTGCTACCCATAGTAGAATGGGCAGCAATTAGTTCTTTTTTTGAAGCTACAATACTGAGAACATTTCTACTAATTGAGATTGTTTCTTTACTACCATAATAATTACATTGCCTCTATGAATGCATTATGATTGCGTCAAGTCGGAGTTGTTTCATCATTGCTATAAGTTGTTACACTACTATATATCTCTAAGACTCGCACTACAGTCTTACAATAAGAGTATATTAATAGGGTCGAGTGATTGGTGGGATAATGAGTTTAACCTCTATATTCTTGTTCTCAAAAGTTAGATCACTCAGGCCGAAATCAAAAGATTTTTTCTTGCTTACATCCTAAAACATGGTCAGGCTGACCTCTATAAGACTGTAGTATGAATCTTAGGGATATATAGTAATATAACAACTTATAGTAATGATGGAGTAGCTTTGGTATGACACAATTATAATGCATTTGTAGAGGCAATGTAATTATCACAGATATAAAGAAGCAATCTCAATTAGTAGAAGGACTCTTATTTCTGTAGTTTAGAAAAAGAATTAATTGCTATCTATTTTACTATGGGCAGTGAACTGCTTAAATACCTGGTTTTGCTGGTTCTATATTGATTATCTTGTTTTATGATCCTATACTTATTGACTTGTCTTTTCCTAATAATAGCAATATTATTAAAGAGATGTTTCTGTTGTTTTTGTAGCATCGTCCTCTTGGCATGCTACTTTCATAGCAATGTCTTTATCTATTAGAGACTGTTTCCATCATTTGTTTGAACAAGCTAGATAGTATATATTTGTGGAGGATGATTGCAGCTACTTGCTTACAAGTCTTGTTGTTGTTATAGAGGTTTGACGTTGTTGAGTTTTCTGGTAACTGGAAGTAGTTTGAGTAGTGTGATATGACTGAGAGCCTTTTTATGAAAGCTTCATTGTCAGCGTTTTACAAAAGCATATCTTCATGAGTGCTTTCTTAACCCTCAATAGAAGTAAGTAATAGTTCAGTGAATCTGTATATAAGATAATAAAGGTATTCCACCATGCTTGGATCTTGTCAGAGACAAGGTCCTGGCTATAATACAGTAGTCATAGCCTAAGATCTCCTTGGGGAAGTATAAGGGTCGCCTCCTGCAGGAACCCCTAGGGTGGTTATGGTAGTGTGACACTGCCCGACCAGCTTGGTCACTGATGGCACAACGGCGGGTCAATGTATACGTGTATAGGCTTATCCGAAACGCCAGGTTCTACTAAGGGTCGCTGGCGACTCGCTAGGTAGGCTACAGGTGGGTACGATGTCTGAAGGCAAGAGGATTGATTCTAGTATGTAGAAGAACTAATTGCTGGCCTCCTCCTGAGGCTCAGCCAATTGACTAAATACAGTAATAGAAACCATACAGAGTTATTCTGCTGCGTAGCATTCCTGTGGCCAGCGCAGGCTCCTGACAGGAAGCATAGGTTAGATAGATTTGTTAAGCATTATCCAATATTTTAAATTAGGTTCAGCCAGTACCTAAAATACTAAAGAAGCAATGCTAGCAACCCTAGAATGCTAGAGCATCACTTTAAGTTATGGCATAAAATGCTAAAAGAGTATAAGATTAAGAAAGTCAATATTTGCAATATGAATAAAAAGAGCTTCTTATTAGAGATATTAGCTAAATATAGGGTAATCTGCAGGAAGGGTAGAAAGAATCTCAAGTATATTCAGGATGGTAATAGAAATCTGATAACTGTGCTGTAATATATGTCTGCTAAGGAAGTAGTGTTACCTATTACGATCTAGCCTCTACAAGCATTATCTAGCTATATGAGCTTATCACTAGACCCACAAATCTCGTGCAAGCTCTCAAATCTCTACATGAACCTTAACTATGATACAAGACCCATGAACCTCTATGCGAGCCCTGCCCAAGCTTACAAACCTCTATATGGGCCTTATCGCAAACTGCTACTATTCGTAGCATAGCCAGCAAACCTAATCACACCTGGCATAGCTCGAATGCCTCAAGACGTTTGAACTGTAGGTTCGAGAGCTTTGTCTTCTTATGTATATAAATACGAGGTCTCCTTTTAGACCTCCTCTTTTCTTTAGCTTTGAATTGTCGAATAAAAGTAATCTAACTGCACTTTCCAAGAACCTAGAATCTACATTCATGATATTGCCCCTTTTAGTAATTATAAAGAGGGTTAACTATTATAGAAATATATATATTAGGGGTCAAGGAGGTCCTGAATGGGTTTATGAATATTCTCTCCAGAGGTGAACAGTAAATAAGATTGGATTAGAGTAGTTGGAATATACTTAATATTATGATCTAGCACTGTGAGTCGCCATGAGTCTCTACAAGTCTCTATGAGCTACATGAGCTCATTGCCAGACCCACAAACCTTGCATGAGCTTGCGAGCCTCCATATGGACCTTAACTATAATACAAAATCTATGGACCTCATCATGAGCCTCAACTACTTATCACATGGCTTACGGACCCCAACCACTTGTCGTATAGCTAACGAGCTATACCCAAGCTTGTAAACCTTCATATAAGCCTCAACTGTGCTTACCACCTAACAAACCTATATATGGGCCTTATTGCTGGTTGTTACCATTTGTAGCATAACCAGTAAGCCCAACTGTGCCTAACACAGGTCGAACGCCTTGAAACATTTGAATCAGGGGTTCAAAAGTTTTTTTTTCTTATATATATAAACACGGGGTCTCCTTCTAGACCTCCTCTTCTCTTTAGCTTTGAATTATTAAATAAAAGTAGTCTTAACTCACTTTCCAAGCACCAAAATTCTGCATTTGTGATGTTATGATCTAGCCTCCATGAGTCTCATCAAGCATGAGCCTCATCAAGCCGCATGAGCTCATCGTCGGACCCACGAACCTTGCACAAGCTCATGAATCTCTACATGAATCTTAACCATAATGCAAGACCAATGGACTTCCATGAACTCTGTCCAAGCTCGCAAGACTCTATGCGGACTTCAACCATGCTTATCACCCAACGAACCTATGAACGGGCCTCATTATAAACTGCTACCATTTGTAGCATGGCCAGCAAGCCCAACTGCAGGAGATAGGGCTCAAGCCGTTCGCAACGGGTTTGAGAGCTTTTTCTTCTTAAATATATAAACGCAAGGTCTCCTTCTACATCTCCTATTCTCTTTAGCTTTGAATCGTGAAATAGAAGTAATCTAACTCTGCTTTCCAAGCATCTAAAATCTACATTTGTGACATATGACACTTTTGAATCTAGGATATGTCTTGAGTAAGTTTTTCCCCTTCCCCCCTTATACTTTTGTAAGGTGCTGACAATAAGGCTCTCAAAAGGAGGCTCTCAGCTGCATCAAACTGCCTAAACCGCTTCCAGTATCACAAATATAGATTCCAGGTGCTTGGAAAGCAAGATAGGACTACTTCTATTTGACAATTCAAAGCTAAAGAGAAGAGGAGGTTCAGAAAGAGACATCAGGTTTATATACATGTAGAAGAATAGCTCTCGAACTTCCAATTCAGGTGCCTCGAGCCAGACGACATCATGGTGCCTGGATCCATATGATAATGACGAGCGGTTAGGCTCGCAGTGAAGTCAGGCCTGAGATCGAGCCGGCAAGCTATGCTGCTCATAGTAGGGGCTTGTGGTAAGGCTCGTGGACGGACCTGTGTACCGTCGCGCATCGTTAAGGCTTGCATAGAGGCTTGCGAGCTTGTACGAGGTTTGTGAGCCTCACAATGAGCTCATGAGGCTTGTAACTCATAAGGGTCGTAACATCTAGATACTAAAAGACTCAATAACATCAGTCCTCCGCAATGACAATGAGACTGCAAGCAAGTAACCATAAGCATCCCCTACAAATGTATGATATCCAGCTCGTCCAAACAAATGATGGAAATAGTCCCTATCAGACAAAAACATTGCTATGAAAGTAGTCCGCCACAGGAATGATGCTACAAAAACAGCAAAGACACCCTATTGATGATGCCGCCGTTACCAGCAGAAGTTAAAATAATTGGTGTAGAACCATAAGGTAAGGTAACTGGCGTAAAGCCATCAAAACCATGTATTTAAGCAGTTCACTGCCTATAGTAGAGTGGGCAGCAATTAGTTCTTCTTTTTAAGCTATAATACAGAGAGCACTTCTGCTAATTGAGATTGCTTCTTTACCATAGTGATAATTACATTGCCTTTATGAACGCACTATGATTGCGCCATGCCGGAGCTATTCCATCGTTGCTATAAGTTGTCACATTACTATATATCCCTAAGACCCATACTATAGTCTTACAACTTTCCCCTTCCTTAGCACCACCTTTACGTTATACCACAGTACTGTATAGTTAATATCATATATAGAGGACTTTTAAAATGGCACATTTTTTTTCTAAATAGCTATGAATCTCATTACAATTACCTCTTTCTTAACTTTGCTTGGAAATATAGGATTTTAATATTTATGCTTCTAGTATATTCAACTTACCTTATTTAACCCCTAAACAATAGCCTATTTAGTTCTCTACAGCATTATTATGGTATCTTACTTACTGAGTGGTTTAAGAGAGAGTATCTAGCTATATCCAGAAAAACTTTATCTCATTTGTTATGGATCCTAAATGCATGGTTTAGTACTTGCAACAATAGGCCGTCGGGAACTTAATAAGATAAGATGTGTACAGTTGATTTAGCTCAAATAACTTATATTGGAACTAAGGCACTATCACCGAGGTTTCTTTAGCTATATGCTTATGGATTTATATAGGTGTCGTATCCTGACTAGAGAATCTGTTTACTGAGTCTTCTGTTGTGGACTCTGGAAGCGAACTCATGAGTCTGTCCGTGAGTCCCCCTCCGTGAACTTTCACATCGACTTAGCCACGTGTTGTGAGTCCCCCTTGAAGAGTCTTCAAGCGGACTCTTGATTCCGCGACAGTTCCAGCATCTCCGGTTGGTCCTGCCTCGCTTAGCCTAGTCTACGGGGTTTCTATATACAACCATAACATTATTACTTCAATAAGGTAAAAAGTGTATCTACATTCCTCAGAACATCAATAAAGCTTGGGCAGGTACTGGACTAGTACTCTATGATAAGAAAAGAGTTCAGAGTAGACTGGATAAGGGCATCATACTCCAGAAGAAGCTACAATTGCCAGATATTGAAGTACTTTGAGTAGCTAGTACTTTAAAATGGCCCCAAGGAGCTTCTATTGAGTGCTCTAGAAAAGCTAAGCAAGTTTGGAATATAGACTTAAGTGCAGAAAGCTATTGTTAAGTATGAGACTACTTTTTTGAAAAAGTGCCTCAATATGAAAGCAAACTACCAAAAAAGTAGGGTTCAGATAAATACAAAGTAGTAAAAATATGCTAAATTGATAACTCAAGATGATGTCAATAAAGCTCTAGAGGAGTATAATACAAAGCAAAGGAAGCTTGCTAAGATAGCTACTAAAAAGAGTCAAAAGAAGGAAGGGGAGAAGATAGAGAAAAGTAAGAGTAAGAGAGTAACTAGGAAAGTTATAGCACTATTTAAAGATTCAATAGCATCAGGAAGTAGATCTGTCATTCAGGTATCAGACTCAGAAGATTAGTTTACCATTTAATAGATTTGGAGTATTCTAACTTTATATAAAAAATATTGGCCTTAAAGTGATAGTTATATATTAGGGTCTGGGTGAGTGGTCGTAGGTGCTCGTACGGGGTCACGATCAGACGGTCGTCTTTGGCAGGGTTACGAACTAGTGGTTCATGTATGTGTTCGAGGTTCGTAGTATATATATAGTCGGTCTATTCTAATGATAGTCTATATACAATGAGTGCGTTGACCGATGAGATTACAATAAGCATCCTTATTGGTTTCTTAAGGAGTTTGCAAGCTATGAACCTTGGCAATGCAAGCAAGGCTTGCTCTGTGGTCTGAGCTATCGTAGTTCCATTACATTAAAGCTAGAAAAGAAAATTAGGGCTACCTTATAAATTTGCATACTATGTATGCAATTGTTGTTGATTTCCTGTCAAATTTTATTTTTAAGCAATCTATATATTATAGAATATTTATATAAAATTCTAGAACTATATCTCTATGTCAGGGCCCAGACAGGTGGCTGCGGATGCTCGGACTTAATATCATTTAGATTAGCATTTCGAACGTATTACAAACTAGCGTTTCGTATCAGTATGAGGTTCATGGTTATGTACAGTCAGGTTATTCTAATAATGAACTATGTACAATAGGTGTATTGACCGATGAGGTTGCAAGAAACATCTTTGTTGGTTTTCTTAAGGGGTTCATGAGCTGCGAACCTTAGTGGAGTAAGCAAGACTCGCTTCGCGGTTTAAGCTCTTGTAGGCCCGTTACACTCTAGAATTGATTTTGGGGTTGTGGTTATGGTGGGGCCTCATAGGTATCTCAAATAATAGTAACTTTGTAGGGTCTGGCAATTTTGCTATCAAATACGTTATTATATTTGATCAAACATTACGTCTCTCTGAATAAGTATAATGTAACTAAAAAATCACTTCAAGTTTGAGATTTTTCCCTTTAATATCAGGATGGCAATATGTGAATCTCATGCCTTTCACTCTCAACAAAGATTTTTGCTCTGATCTCTACTTTTTAAACAATAACCTCTGCCAGAAAACTGCGAGTAATAAACTATTTAGGTAGATGAGTCTTGTGGGCATAGAGTATATACTGTACTAGATCAAAAGTTTCGGAACACTTTTCGCGACCCTATCAATGACGCGACCATGCCTCGAGGAGTTCCACCCGGTGTCAACCCAAAGCGTTGAGAACTTACACCTTATGAAAGAGGTCAAATTATTGGCATGAGAAATGCTGGCCTTTCACTGCGAAAAATTTCCCAGAGTATTCCAGCACCTCTTACAACAGTACATCGGACAATTGAAGTTGACCTTGATCGCGAAAATGGCACGTCGCAAACGCGTACTGGAAGACTACGAAAAACAACCCTCGAGCAAGACAAAGCTCTTGTGGATTACTTTAAAATTAATCCCGATGCTATTTATTCATTTGCAAAAGCTGAACTATGTCCACATTTTAGTCTTTCAACCCTAAAACGTCATTTACATACCGAAAATATGCGAAAATGGCGAAAACTTCAACGTCCACCTCTTAAAGCAGAGCATGCTGTAAAACGACTACAGTGGGCTAAAGAACATGTCAATTGGGAAAAATGGCAATGGAATCGAGTAGTTTGGAGTGATGAATGTTCAGTGGAACGTGGTAAAGGAATACGAAGAGAATGGGTCTTTCGCGTACCAGCAGATAAATGGAAACTATTTGCAATTCAACCACGCCCTTGTTCTGGACGAGTATCAGTTATGGTTTGGGCAGCATTTAGTGGAGTACGACGTTCTGAACTAGTTATTCTTGATGGAGATCCACTATCTAAAAGAGGGGGTGTTTCTGGATGGATTTATCTGAAAATGCTTCAGGAACAACTACCGACTCTTCTTGATGATGATTCAATTTTCATGCAAGACAATGTACCAATTCATACTTATAAACAAGTAGTAAATTGGTTTCAAGAGATGGGAATTACTATAATGGAATGGCCACTTTATTCTCCTGATTTAAATCCGATAGAGCATTCTTAGTTTCCGTTGAAGGAAAATGCTCATGCTGTTCAAGATAGTTTTTTGGATACTGTTGAGGGTAAGGAGCGAATAAAAAGTGCACTCCGACAGGTATTACCAGATGCATGGGAGGCAATACCGGATAAAAGGTTTACGGATTTAATAGCTAGTATGAAGAGAAGATATGAAGCTGTTACGAACCTCCGATCGCCTCCACAAGCCGCATCGAGCCGCGCCGCATGAGATCATCGCCGGACCCACGAACCTCGCGCAAAGCCCTTGAACCTATATATGGACCTCAACCGCGTCGCCCAACGAACCTACGGACCCAACGAACTTACGGACAGACCAACCGCAAACCACCACCACTCGTAGTATAGCCAGCAGGCCCAACCACGGCTGGCATGGCTCGTGACAATTCGTGGCGGGTTCAGGAGCTTCCTCTTCTTATGTATATAAACGCGAGCCCTCCTTCTATACCTCCTCTCTTCTTTAGCTTTGAATCGTCGAATAGAAGTAGTCCTACCTTGCTTTCCAAGCGCCCGGAATCTACGTTCGTGACAGAAGCTGTTATTGAGGTAGATGGGTGGTGGACGAAATATTAATTGTGTCGCTTCACATAAGTGTTCCGAAACTTTTGAACCCCAACAGTAGCATCACCTCCCCCTCATATAAGAAACTTAGTAACAAATTCAATAGACTGATTCAATCTTCATAAAAATATATTTGTATTACGATTCATATTATAACTCCAATTATTTTAATAGTCATGCCTTTTGTGAACGGAAACCAATGATAGTATAGATACCCATAACCAAACTGCTATAGGAACCCAAAAATGCGATTCACTCCTGTTTCACTATGCTTGTGCAGCTGTAAGGATCACCTCAAATAGGGACCACTAGGGTAGTTATGGCAATATGATACTGCCTGACAAGCTTGGGTGCTGAAGGCATGATGGCAGGTTGATGTAGATGTATAGAGGCTTATCCGGGATGCCGAGTTCTATTGAGGGTCACTGACGACCCGCTAGGTAGGCTACAGATGGGTACGATGTCAGAAGGCAAGAGGATTGATTCTAGTATATAGAAGAACTGATCAATAGCCTCCTCCTGAGACTCAGCTGATCAACTAAATACAGTAATGGAAACCACATAAAGTTACCCTGCTGCATAGTATTCCTGCAGCCAGCACAGGCTCCTAACAATAAGTATACTTTGGAGAAAATATGTCGTCGTCCTTTTCCTGTCCATTTTCTTCAGTATTATCTCTGATATCCTATTTCAGTTTGAATATATCTTTATTATTATATGGTTATCATATATATACTTATAGCACTCAGTTTGTCATCAAAAGTATTTTCAGCTGAGTGCTTTCTACTAGACTAGTAAATATTAATCGCTTCCTGTAACGCAATAAGCTTGTCATCATCAATAAACAGATTGCTTGTAGTAGATACATTATCTTTAATGAATTAATAAATGGAAAATGCATGGCAGAATCTTTCATTTTCGTCATCATTCTGAAACTTGAATGATGCTAGAAAACTGTTAATGGCTTTGAAAAATGAAACTATGAGATGTATAATAAACTGAGGAGCCTTGATTAAGAACTACTTTGAATTCGTTTCCTTAATAGCTGAGAAGTCTTTGTCTGTAGCTACTTATGCATACTTCCAAATATGAGGTTTTGATCTTTCTATGATAGTGTTCCAAATGTAGTATTTAACCCAATTGCTCTAGAAAGGACTATTTAGTTATATTAACCAGTTAATCATCTGGTTGGAAGCAGTTTCAATAATCTCTCTTTCATTGTCAACAGTTGTTATAAATCCCATAAAGGTACTGACAGCTACTTAATTACTGAACTTGATAGGAACTGATATAGCATTTAAGGGTTTTTTCCTTGTATTCAAGAACTCTTGTATTAGTACTTTTCATGGTACTGTAAGAATAATTTCTGGAGTGATGAGCTATTAATTTATTAGTATCTTTAATTTTGATATATATAGTTATGTTTATTTGCTTTATATATCGGAGCAAGGGTTTCATTGGAAGACATTATGGTTAAGTGGCCAAAGTAATATATTTACAGCTGACTAAAGTACTTGAAAGGGTAACTATGTACTCTATAGGCTGGAACTTTAGGTTTGAGGATTGAGGTAAATGATGAGATTGAGGATTGTGGTCAAGGTTTAGTATGTCTGCTGACTTTTAAGTAGTAAGTTGATCTAAAGTAATGATTGAACTTATTTATTAGTATATGTGACCCCCTTTAGGATTCTCTTAGGCTCTTCTCAAACTCTTCTTAAGCTTCTTTTAGACTCTTCTCAGATTTTTTTTAGGTTTTTCTCAGGCTTTTCTCAAATTCCTCTCATGTTTCTCTCAAGTTTTTCTCAGGCTCCTTACAGACTCCTCTCTGGCTTCTCTCAGACTCCTCTCAGTCTTCTTTCAAGCTCCTTTTAGTCTCTTCTCAAACTCTTCTTAGGCTTCTCTTAGGTTCTTTTTATACTCCTCTCAGGTTTTTCTCAGACTCCTCTTAGGTTCCTCTCAGACTTTTCTCAGGCTCTTCTCAAACTTCTCTTAGGCTTCTCTTAGACTCTTCTCAGACTCTTATTAGGCTTCTCTCAGGCCCCTCTTAGGTTTCTCTCAAGCTCTTCTCAGGTTTCTCTTAGACTCCTTTCAGGCTCCTATTAGACTTCTCTTAGGCTTTTCTCAAACTTCTCTTATGTTTCTCTCAGACTCTTCTCAGACTTTTATCAGGCTTCTCTTAAGCTCCTCTTAGGCTTCTCTCAAGCTCTTTTCAGGTTCCTCTCAAACTCTTCTCAGGCTCTTATTAAGCTTCTCTCAGGCTCCTTTTAGGCTTCTCTCAAGCTCTTCTCAGGTTCCTCTCAGACTTCTCTCAGACTTCTTTTAGACTTCTCTTAGGCTCTTCTCAAGTCCCTATTAAGCTCCTCTCCTTTAGCTTGTATTCACAAGAATTAAGAATTAAGTTATCATTGATTAATGCGACTATTGTGAATTATAACTATTTATTTCCTTCTTCACTTCTTTCTCATCTTTTATAATTGCTTTCTATATACAGTAGATTCTTATGATTTAAAACTTATAAGCCTAATCTACTATCACTTATCATATCTACTTCTTTCTTGTCTTTTCATAATTGCTTTCTATTTATATTGGATTCTCTTGCCTTAAAACTTTATTTGAAGACAATTTGCCAACTAAGAAACTATTCATTATTGCCATGGCCTCTGACAGGCTGTCATCTGCAACTTCAAGGCCATACCAAAGTCATAAGGTCATTGTAGCATGTATTGACTTTTCAAGTATTGATAAGCTATATGCTTAGTGTTACGAACGTAGATTCTAGATGCTTGAAAAGTGCAGTTAGACTATTTCTACAATTCAAAGCTAAAAAGAAGAGGACGTCTAAAAGGAGACCCTGTATGTATATACATAAGAAGAAAAAACTCTTGAACCTCCAGTTCGAGCGTTCCAAGGCGTTTGAGCCATGCCAGATGTGGTTGGGCTCACTGGCTATACTATATACAGTAGCAGCTTGCGATGAGGCTTGTATATAGGTCCATTGGGCAATAATCATAGTTAAAGTCTATGTAGAAATTTGCGAATTTAGGTAGAACTCATGCGGAGGTCTATAGGTTTTGTATCATGATTAAGGTTCATGTAGAGGCTCGCAAGCTTGTGGCAGCTTACAGTACTAAATCGTAACAATTAGTATTGAAGTGATATGTTTCATCTATTTTGGAACAAGTTTAATAATAGCTATTTGAAAAAGGTTCGCTTAATAAGTACTACTGAATCTCATATGGAGTAGGGACTAGGCCTTGATGCTATTATCAAACAAATCAATCTTGGGAAATATTTTGGGAATTAGCAGTTTTTGAGTCATATGACCTATGAAGTATCATAGTTTAGAGATGATTAGTACATATATTTTGTATTCAAGATTGTGAATACTAACATATATAGCAAGGTACATTTGTTTTACAAAAAGAATGAGGCGAACATTAATCGTTATTACTAGTTGGTAGTTGGTATACTATGCCATACTGAACTATATTAGATCCAATAACATTCCTACCAACAATCCTATCATTCCTGAGTTGGTATCTACTATCAGTTCTATTAGTAGTGTTAAGGATAGTACAAGCAAAATTCTCAAGTCAGAAGGTATGACAGTCATTTGGAAGAATGCGAACGATTAAGATAACAACTAACCTTTGAATATGAAAGAGACAGAAGATGTTTTTCACCTACCAATTGCTTTCAGCCTACCGACAATATCATTTATTCACAATCAAGTACGAGACCACTTTGGTTTCAATAGCATATGGTTAGAAATTGCTCGTCTCTTTATGAATAGTTAAGACGACAGTATAGATAACTGCCTTCTTTCAAAAAACTTTTTCTCTCTCAAGTACTTCCACCTCTTGAATACTCTGTATTCTCTCATAAGTACTCATTATATTCTTAATCTTTACTTTACTCTCAGTACTGACACTCTATCACATATTTACTATCTTGAATGGCCATAACAGATTTGAGTAGTTCAAATACATATGCTCCTTCAGATTCAACTGCTCCTACTTCGCTAGGATCTGGTCCCCAAACTCAAAGACAAGGTTCATTAATAGAGTCAACATCGTCCAATATAAACACAACAAATCCATTTTGACAAGGGTTTTCCAACCCATTAAGAACGTTACCCCAAGCTAATTTTATTGTCAAAGCTGAGGGTACTGAGAAAATCAAATGGTAGAAGCCAATGAAAAAAGCTGTCATTAGGTATCTTGAGGTCAAAGAGATTATCTGTGGGTCTATTGCCTTAATTAACTGTTGGAACCCATGACATAAAGTGAGTCAGGATGACTTAACGATTCTCATCAAGGCTCTCTATAGCCCTTCCTCAGATTCTTGGTACTTAATGCTACAAGATCTGCAGAAATACCTCCAAAAATATGATATGATACAGCTGAGGGTGGAGATCATAGACGATAGATATGCTAGAGTACCAGATCACTTTATTATTAAACCATCTCATCTTCTGATACATGCATGACCAACTATTTGCAGCAACATTATCAGAGCCCTTGGTTTAGCACCATAGTTTACTTTCATACCTCTCTGCTAAGGCATTGACAAGATTTCAGAAAAAAACCCTATTATTATCTTAATAACAATTTCCGATCCTCTTTATCTGCGGTCTATACTTAACCATTGTCCCTGCTTTAGCATTAACATCAATATGCTATTTCTCAACATTCCACTAAGAATTCACAGCCAATGAATAATGCGTTTTATAACCCTGCTCACATGCTAAATGTCTGATGTTATACTCAAAATCTAATTCACAATGCCATTTAGAAATAGTCCAACTTTCTCTTGTAAATACTATATACTTCTATAGTGGTTGAGCTTCTGCATCACTTTATGTTGAGCAATCTGTGACATCAGTTAAGCTAAACTTCACTCTTGACTCACTAAACTTTTTATCTATGCGTGCTCAACAGTTCTTGTTCAAAATTTTGTTTTTCTTTCTACTTTCTGCCCTTCTCTTAAATACTATCATCCTCTCTCAAAAAACTTTCTCTCTCTCAAGTAATTCTATCTCTTGAATACTCTACATTTTCTCCTGAGTACTCAACATATTTTTGATCTTCGCTTTGCTCTTGACACTGACACTCTATTGCATATTTACTATCTTGAATGGCTATGGCAGATTCGAATAGCTTAAATACATATGCTTTTTTAGGTTCAACTACTCCTATCTCGTTAGGATCTGGTCTCCAAACTTGAAGATAAGGTTCATCAGTAGAGTCAGCATCATTCAATATAGATATGACAAATCCATTTCGACAAGGGTTTTCTAATCCACTAAGGCTATTACTCCAAGCTAATTTTATTGTTGAAGCTGAGGATGCTGAGAAAATCAAATGGTGAGAACCAATCAAAAAAGCCATTATTGGGTATCTTGAAGTTAAAGTGATTATCTGGGGGTCTATTGTCTTGATTAACCATCAGAACCCATGACATAAAGTGAGTCAGGATGAATTAACAATTCTTATCAAGGCTCCCTATGACCCCTCCTCAGATTCTTGATACTTAAGGCTACAAGATCTGCAAGAATACCTATAGAAGTATAATATGACATAGCTAAGGGTGGAGATTATAGACAATAGATATGCCAGAGTGCCAGATGACTTTATTATTGAACCATCTTATCTCCTGGTACATGCATGGCTAACTATTTGCAGCGACATTATCAGAGCTCTTGGTCAAGTACCATAGTTTACTCCCACAGCTCTCCACTAAGGCGTTGACAAGATTTCAGAAAATAACCTTATTACTATTTTGATAACAACTCCAAATCCTGTTTGTTTCCAATCTATGCTTGACTATTGTCCTTGCCTCAGCCCTAGCGTCAATATGCCATTTCTTGACATTCTATTAAGAATTCACAGCTAATGAATAATATGTTTTATGACTCTGCCTGCATGCTAAATGTCCGGTGTTATACTCAATATCTAGTCTACAATGCCATTTAGAAATAGTCCAACTTCATCTTGAAGATACTATATACTTCTATAGCAGTTGAGCTTTTACATTACTTTATGTTGAGCAATTTGTGACATCAGTTGGGCTAAACTTCACTCTTGACTTATCGAACTTTTTACTTATGTTTGCTCAACAGTTCTTGTTCAAAATTTTGTTCTTCTTTCCACTTTCTGCTCTTTTCTTAAATACTACTGTCCTCTCTCAAAAGACTTTTTCTCTATAATAGTTATATGAGGGCTCGGACCGTGGAGTGAGCCATGCTCGCACCGCAAAGGTTTATAGCTCGCGGACCCTTATTAGAGACTGATACGGATGCTTCTTGCAACCTCATTGGTTAACATATATATTGTATATAGAGCGTCATTAGAATAAAGCTATACATGCATAACCATATCTACGAACTATGAATTTATACAAACCTTATAGCTGGTAATACTGACCGTATGCCCATCGACCACATGCCGAGCCCGAGCACCTGCAACCAATCATCTAGGCTCTGACATACTCTCTCAAGTACTTCCAATTCTTGAATACTTTACTTTCTCTCATAAGTACTCACCATATTCTCGATCTTCGCTTTACTCTCAGTACCAATACTCTATCGCACAGTTACTATCTTGAACAGCTATGGCAGATTCAAGTAGCTCAAATACATATGCTCCTTCAAGTTCAACTGCTTCTACCTTACTAGGATCTGATTCCTGAACTTGAAGATAAGGTTCATCAACGGAGTCAGCCTTGTTCAATATAGACATGACAAATCTATTTCGATAAGAGTTTCCCAACCCACTAAGGCTATTACTTCAAGCTAATTTTAGGGTCCCGGTATTGCCACTGGCGGAGATAGTAATACCACCGAGTGGCTTTGGTAATGCTACCGGCAGGGGGTTTTTGGCGGAAAACCATATTGCCATCAAGTGATTTTCTCATGCAAGCACATAATTGCAGAGATGAAAAAAAATTTTCTCCCATTGCTTTTCCCTTCTTTATCAACACCAACAAGTATAATAGATCCCCTATTCGAAGCTAACTTTCTAACATGAAGTGAACTTATCGATGCTTCCCAGAGCTATACTATGGCTCATGGGTATACAGTTACTATCAAATGGTCATGTAATTGAAATGGTATTGTAGTTCTTAGTTGTGATCGCAGTGGCCAGTATCATCTAAGGAACAGCATTACGGATGAAACCAATATGTTACAAACGTAGATTCTAGATGCTTGGAAAGCGCGATTAGACTACTTCTATTCAACAATTCAAGGCTAAAGAGCAGAGGAGGTGTAGAAGGAGATCTCACGTTTATATACATAAGAAGAGAAAGCTCTTGAACTCGTCACGAATGTCTGGAGTTATACCAGCCACAGTTGAGCTTGCTAGCTATACTATGAATGGTAGTAGTTTGTGATGAGGCCCGTTCGAAGGTCCGTTGGGCAGTAAGTATGGTTGAGGTCCGCGTAGAATCTTGCGAGCTTGGGCAGGGCTCGCGTAGAGGTCTATGAGTCTTATATCATGATTAAGGCCTATGTAGAAGTTTGAGGGCTTTGCGCGAGGTTTGTAGGTCCGGCAATGAGCTTATGCGGCTTAGTGAAACTTGTAGAGGCTAGATCGGAGGCTCGTAATATTGAGACTCATAATACAGTATCTGTGATATTAGCATAAAACTTTTAAACTGCCCTTTTGAGATTTAAGGCAACTTGAAGAACAGTAATTAGCGCCTTACTGTGAAAGAGCCGCTATATAACCATAAGCCATCTATTCTATCAGTACATCCTATTCAACACTGTATGCCAGGGCAAATCTGAACATAGGTCAAAGAGTTAACAGCAGCTGAAATACCTGCTCATTAAATTGCATCAGCTATCTGACAAGGGACAGACCATCCATTAGTTGCTTAGTATATATACAATATCCAAAAGCAAGTTCGGCTTGAAGGTGTCACGAACATAGATTTCAGACACTTGGAAAACAAGATAGAACTACTTCTATTCGACAATTTAAAGCTAGAGAGGAGAGGAGGTTCAGAAGGAGACCTTGAGTTTATATATATGTAGAAGGATAGCTCTCGGACTTCCAATTCGGGTACCTCGAGCCAGACAACATCACGGTACCCGAATCCGTAGAATAATAATAAGTGATTAGGCTCATAGTAAAGTTGGGCCTGAGATCAAGCCTGCAAGCTATGCTGCTTGTAGTAAGGGCTTGCGACGAGACTTATGGACGGGCCTATGTATTGTCGTGCATGGTTATGGCTTACATAGAGGCTTGCAAGCTTGTATGAGGTTCATGAGCCTCACAATGAGCTCATGAGGCTCATAACATGCTCGTAACAGAAGGTCTTCTAAGGAAAACTCCGATAGAGGTTCTTGTTGCTGCAGTAGACTCTGGTCTATATACATTCAATTACAAGACTGATGCAGATGAAAGAGTTACTCATTTTTTCTTTGCCCATCTATGCAGTATTAAGCTTTTGAATGAATACCCTAGTATTTTGTTACTTGACTGTATATATAAAACAAATCACTTTAAGATGTCTCTTTTTAATATTGTTGGCTCTATATATATGTATAAGACGTATTATATCTCCTTTTATTTTCCCCGTGATAAGACCAAAGAAAGTAATATTTGGGCACTTCAGCAGTTGTCAACTCTTTTCAAGGAAGACCGTATTCCAGTTGTTATGATTATAGATAAAGATCTTACTCTGCTTAATGCAGTTGCTGTTGTATTCCCTTAGTGTCATCAGCAGTTATGTACATGGCATGTTGAGAAGAATGTACTTATACATGTCTCTTTATATTTTCCTCAAGCAGAAGCTCGAGAAGAGTTCATTAAGGATTGGACTAATGTGGCTTCCAGTACTAGTATCAACATCTACAACAGGAAATGGTCCTCCTTGCAGACAAAATATAGCCTATATCTAGCTTTGATCTACTATGTTGAAACAATATGGCTTATCTACTGGAAGAAGCTGATAATTCATGCTTGGATGAATCAGCATCGGCACTTTGAATACTATACAACCTTGTGAGTAGAAGATTCTTATAAAACAATAAAGGTCAATATTCAGGTCTCAACTAGCGATCTATAAATGGTTTATAACAAGATCACATTAATGCTTACTGGACAACATTCTAAATATAATATCACTATCAATTTCAACAAGTCCCATATACCACATATTAATAAGGGATAGTTCTATGAGCAACTGTTTAGCCGAGTCTCTTACTATACTCTTGGCTGACTTTGGGATCAGTGGTACTACCTCTCAAAACCTGAACAGCTTTCTCAATGTACTGGGCTATTCACAAAATTCATAGGGTTACCATATGCTTATGTAATGCAGCAAAGGATTCATGATGAAAATTGCCTTTTATTAGAAGACATTCACTCTCATTGGCATATTTATAAGCAAGTTGCAGTACTTGCTTAGCCCTTGGTTCTGAAACCAGCTATCGCTATCTCTAAAAAACATCCTAGAACTCAATCAGTATTACAATAGAGCGATGTGATCAGGGGTTGCAAGGTAGTATTATCTACTCACTGTAACCCATCTGAAAGAATTCCAAAGCTTACCAACCAAACCAAAACTGCTCGACTAAAACCATTAAAGAAATCCCAAACAACGCACAAGAAGGGAAATAAAAAAGCAAGGCCAGTTAGTGATAGCGAGCTAGGCAAAGGATGTGATTTAGAGAAAGATACCTTAATGCTTAGGAAGCTAGAATGTATTAAGGCATCTAATGGCTATGTCCCTCTCTTGTGAGCAGCAGAGCCTGAACTCGTAGATATATTGAATACTACTCAGGCTTATGCACTTTATGGGTGCAAGGGATAAGTGGTAGCAAAGTAGCAAGTTGGCGCTATTTATGTGGTTATGACCCTTCTCTTTGTATTTAGTTAAATATGATTTATTTTATATATCATGATTTCAGGACAACCTGATGACAATATAGCTTTTTGCCAAAAACCCCCTATTGGTAGCATTACCATCTCCACTAGTGGTAATACTGGGACCCTAATTTTATTGTCAAAGCTGAGGATGCTGAAAAAATCAAATGGTGGGAACCAATAAAAAAAGTTGTCATTGGGTATTTTAAGATCAAAAGAATTATCTGGGAGTCTATTGTCTTGATTAACTATCAGAACCTACAATATAAAGCCAGCCAGGATAACTTTACAATTTTTATCAAGGCTCCCCATAACCTCTCCTCGGATTCTTGGTACTTAATGCTACAAGATTTGCAGGAATACCTCCAGGAACATGATATAACATAGCTGAGAGTGGAGATCATGGACAATAGATATACCAGAGTATTGTGGAGGCAGAATCTGAGCCCGGGCGACTAGTTAGAATTCTTGGCGCGAGTAGCTTACCTACCTCGCTGCCGCTCGTTTTTCGTAGTATGTAGCCACACGAAGCAGAGCATTGAGCACCCTACCCACCGGCCCCGATACTCTCCACAGTACCAGATTATTTTATTATCGAACTATTTCATCCCTTAGTACATGTATGGCTAACTATTCATGGTGACATTATTGGAGCCCTTGGTCCAGCACTATGGTTTACTCTCACAGCTCTCCACCGAGAAGTTGACAAGATTCCAGAAAATAACCTTATTACTATCTTGATAACAATCCCCAACCTTCTTCATCTCTAGTCTATACTTAAAACTATCATTTTGATTTGCGCAAATGCTGACTTCATTTTATGGGTAGAGGTTTTAAAAGAGAGTGGGGTATTTGATATGATTAACCCCAATGAGAGAGTGTTAGATATTGGTAGTTTCACGAACTCCATTTCTATTGGTAGTAGCATAAGCCCCAAAGTCATTAAAGATAGTAGCAGAATAATAGGCGGAGGGATTTTGTTAACCAGAGGCCAATTATATATACAAACTGATATAACAAATTTCCACGTTCTGAGAACTAAAGATATTCCCCAAGGTAAGTAACCATCTAGTGTTCAAGTCCCTAAGTGATTTATCTAACCAATTCTAGTACTTCTTGATAATGGAATACTGTAAGACCATAGCGCAGGTCTTGAGGATATTGTCAGGAGCCTGCGCTGGCCGCAGGAATGCTATGCAGCAGGGTAACTCTGTGTGGTTTCCATTACTGTATTTAGTCGATCAACTGAGCCTCAGGAGGAGGCCAGCGATCAGTTTTTCTACATATTAGAATCGATCCTCTTACCTTCTGACTTCATATCTACCTGTAGCCTACCCAGCGGGTCGTCAGCAACCCTCAGTAAAACCCGGCGTTCCGGATAAGCCTGTCAGGAGCCTACGCTAGCCGCAGGAATGCTATACAGCAGGGTAACTCTATGTGGTTTCCATTACTGTATTTAGTTGATCAGCTGAGCCTCAGGAAGAGGCCAGCAATCAGTTCTTTTACATACTAGAATCGATTCTCTTGCCTTCTGATATCGTACCTACCTGTAACCTACCCAGCAGGTCGTTAGCGACCCTCAGTAAAACCCGGCGCTCCGACTAAGCCTACATACGTCTACGTCGACTCGCCGTTGTACCGTCAGCACCCAAGCTGGTCGGACAGTGTCATACTGCCATAACCACCCTAGGGGTCCCTGCAGAAGGCGACCCTTACAAAGTCTATATACATCTACGTCGACCTGCCGTCATGCCATTAGCGACCAAGCCAGTCGAGCAGTGTCACACTGCCATAACCACCCTAGGAGTCCCTGCAGGAGGTGACTCTTTATAGATATATAGTAATGTGACAACTTATATTAACAATGGAGTAGCTCCAGCATGACGCAATCGTAATGCGTTCGTAGAGGCAATGTGATTATCACGGTAGTAGAGAAGCACTTAGCAGAAGTGCTCTCAGTATTGTAGCTCAGAAAAAGAACTAATCGCTATTCATTCTACTATGGGCAGTAGGCTGCTTAAATACATGGTTTCGCCAGCTCTATGTTGACTACCTTGCTTCATAGCTATATATCCATTGTCCTGACCTTCACTGGTAATGACGATGTTATCAATAGGGTGTCTCTGCTGCTCCCGCAGCATCGTCTCAATAGTATGCTACTTTTGTAGTAATGTCTTTGTAAGGGTCGCCTCCTGCAGGGACCCCTAGGGCGGTTATGGCAGTGTGACACCGTCCGACCGGTTTGGTCGCTGATGGCACGACGGCGGGTCGACGTAGACGTGTGTAGGCTTGGTCGGAGCGCCGAGTTCTACTGAGGGTCGCTGACGACCCGCTGGGTAGGCTACAGGTGGATACGATGTCAGAAGGCAAGAGGATCGATTCTAGTATGTAGAAGAACTGATCGCTGGCCTCTTCCTGAGGCTCAGCCGATCGACTAAATACAGTAATGGGAACCACACAGGGTTACCCTGCTGCATAGCATTCCTGCGGCCCGCGCAGGCTCCTGACAGTCTTTATTTGATAGGGACTGTTTCCATCGTTCATCTGGATGAGCTGGATGTTATATGCTTGTGGGGGATGCTTGCGGATGCTTGCTTGCGGTCTCGTCATCGTTGCGGAAGACTGACATTATTGAGCCTTCTGGAAGCCGTAAGCAGTTTGGGCAGTCCGATATGGCTGAGAGCCTCCTTTTAAGAGCCTCATTGTCAGCACCTTACAAATACATCCAAGACAATCCTCCGATGTCAGTATCCAAGCTGTTGTTCCTAGCAACCAGGACCACAAACACACCCTCGATGCCTTCCAGAATCTCCTTCAGAACAGTATAGAGTAGCCGCTAGCGCTGGCGAAAGAAAAATGAGAATCGTTCAACGACGAACTTCAGGATCTTAATGGCCGTAAGCAGGTTTATGACCAGAAAATTACAACAACCAAGACATTCGATCGTAGTGCCGGCTATTTGTAGGCAGCCTCCGGATTTAGAGTTCACCCGCAGAACCACTTTGGATTGGACTGGGCTCTTATTAAACTCCCAGAACATCGACCGACCCCAAACCTCGTAAGTTTACTACTTGTCTATTTATATCTTGCAATATTTTATATCAGATCTTTTTACGAAGCAAATCGACCTTCACTAATATGTGTTATAGCTTCCTACAGTTGACGAATTCCTTGCCATCAGTGACGGGTTGATTACATCCTCATATACCAGTCAGAAACTCGAGGGATGGTCCTCTGAATTGCAGCGCGGAAAAATTGTTTTTAAAAGAGGCAGAACGACAGGCTTAACAATTGGGCAGTTCAGCTACATTGAACCAGCTGTTAAGGTGGGCAGAAAAATTTGCTCGGCATGGCAGGTCATAAGCCAATCCGAGAAAGACTTCTGTATGTCGGGAGATTCAGGGTCGTTTATCATCGACCTTGATGGTAAATGGTGTGGACTGCTTTTTGCGTCCCCATACTCTGACAGGGGAGATGCATACGTGGTACCGGTTGACACGCTGATCGAAGATATCGAGAATTTAACAGGTGGAACCGTTTCCTTACCATAGTATTTAAGCCACAGATGGACGGGTGGAGAGTTACAGTGGATATGTAATCTGAGAGCAAGATCAAGAACACTATCTGGTAGTTCTCTTCCTTACAAGCCGATATCCGTTTGATAAAGACCTATATGAACCATCGAGTGTCTTAGGTTTTAGAATAGAGATCACATCATTCATAAAACCTCTTGTTGGTCTCTTTCCCTAGTGACTATAAATAAAAGCTTTACATCAGTTCCCTCTAGAGCATTCCGTTATGTTTCCCATTCTGACTAGTGTTCCTCCAGACTTACAACTGGGAAATAGTTAGTGGTCGATTGGCGGCGTTTCATTGGCAACGCTGGGCGCGAACGTCTAACTATCCTCATCCACCAAAACGAAGTCGGGGCATAGCCTTTAAGACAAATTTTAGTTGACCTTATGGTCACGGGGCACAAATGTCTAGCTATCCCCATCTACCAAAACGAAGTCGGGGCATAGCCTTTAAGACAAATTTTAGTTGACCTTATGGTCACGGGGCACAAATGTCTAGCT